>JAACNH010000588.1:0-173874 GCA_019447015.1 Hymenochirus boettgeri | reverse complement strand
CCGGTGACCTCAACGAGGCCGATGTTGCTGGCGTCTTGATCCGACGCGACGTCTTTGGGCTGGCGACACCAACCTGACTCAGGTCGCCGATGCCAGTCAGGCTCACTGCGGGCGCCAGTGAGCCTGCTGGCAGCGCCGGCCTCAGCAGAGCCGAGTCTTCAGACATCTACTGCGATGGCATCTGAGTTCCACGTGGAATGCACCTCTTTATATAGGTTTGCAGAAATCCCTAATCCGTTTCTGACTGGTCAATTTTCTATTGCTTGGTTTACATGCTTTACATTAACCAATCAGATTTCAGAACTTTCCAGACAGAAGAAAGAAGCGGCTGGCAACATCGGCTCCGCTGAGGCCGGCGGTGCCAGCAGGCTCACTGGCGGCCGCAGTGAGCCTGCCTGGCATCGGCGACCTGAGTGGGGTTGGTGTCGCCAGCCCGAAGACGTCGCATCGGATCAAGACGCCGGCAACATCGGCCTCGCTGAGGTCGCCGGCGCCCGCTGGGGGTACCCCTGGGACTGGAAGAAAGAAGACGCCGCCCAAGGGCTCTTTTAAGAGCCGCACACTGGGGGTCCCGGTTCGAGCTGTGGGACCCCTAAGCCCCAAAGGGCTCTTGTCAGATCTGCAAGGGCCCTGATAGGGCCAGGGAGGGGGTCCCGGTGCGATCTGCAGGACCCCTAAGCCCCAAAGGGCACTTGTAAGTGCCGCAAAGGCCCTGATAGAAAAGAAGTCTTGGGTTCATAGCCAACGCATATCACAACAGTCCACAACAGAGCTCAGGAAGGTTTAAACCAATCCAAACTAAAAAGACGGAATCCAGAAGGAGGAGGACCACTTTCTATATTTCAAAATGTATCACCTTCATATTTGTAGCGTAGCAAAGAGGCCACGGTTCAAAGACGCTATTTTCATAGTACGCGAGAAAAAAGTAAAATCTCAAAAGTGTCCAAAAGGGAAGAAGAAACATGAGTTGAAACCATAGAATGCCTTACATTAAGTTACCTTATTAAGAAAAAAAAAACAAAACTTCTAGTAGAGCAAGGTCTTTAAAGGTAAATCTTATCTTGCATCCTGACTGCGTAGTTTTACTGTCAATGACCCCACACTTAAAGACTGGCCAGATTGTTTTCATGCTTGCAGCATATCAGACTGATAGGTTTACAATTATTGCTCTTTGAAAAAGTTGTAACTAATAATATGTTGCCTGTTTAAAGCACGGGTCAGATTTTCCAAACTTACAAAGTACAGACTGTACGATACATACAGTGAGATCAAAAATGTATTATGTTTTAAATGGTGATTCAACCCATCAGATCTTAGTAAACATTTGAAGCTACCATTTGATTGTGGGCACCATTAGCACATTTTTTAAAGGGTATGTCCCACCATTAAAAGTAGTTTTTAATAGATGTTCCCCCCATGTCTGCCAGCCCCAACAGCATATATTTATTTTCCAAAAGCCCCCCAAACTCTTACTTACCTCCCCTGTTCCTCTGCCGCACTGCCGGCCCTCTGCTTGCGAGATATGCAAGCAGAGGGGCGGGACCGCAGTCGCGTTGTGATTGGCTACGGCGCCAATCAGGACACGGCTGCCGGGTCAGCAGGCAGCGGAGAAAGAGGAGAGGTAAGTAGGTGAGGGGAGGTTTGGGAAAATAAAAAATTGGCGGTGGGGCTGGGGGACCTGGGGGAGCATCATATTAAGGGGGTTTTATGCGAGGGAGGGATAGTAGATGGGAGGGAGGGGAGAGGGAGGGGGAGGGGGAGGGGGAAGAAGGGCTGCAAGTACGCATGACAATATCTACACGGAGGCAAGTAGCAGCAGAGTCCTGCTAGCCTCCTGGGTGGACAGTTGTTGGGAAGTTAGGGGGGGTCTTACAGGAGAACCCTATGGAGATGGATGTGAGTAAGGTACACTACACTTACATGGTGGGGCCATTACTGGGGGATTATAGTTTTGGGGGTGGTCATGCCCTTTCTTTTACCATAAGAACTCATTATTGGTAAGCCTGATAGTTTTTAAGCTTGAAACAAAGACATAAGTCAATATAGTCCATCTTTAGCCTATGTGTGTACATATTTAACTGTATAATAACAGTTAAACAGTATAGTGGAAGAATATTCACTTGTCTGAAGGGGAGTGACCCCCCACTAACCATCTTTATCCAGACCCCCTAACCATCTCTTAACAGACCCCACTAACCATCTCTTATCAGACCCACTAACCATCTATTATACAGACCCACCACGGAAACCCTGTCTTATACAGACCCCCACTAACCAATCTCTTATACAGACCCCCACGAACCCCAGCTTCTTATAAGACCCCACGAACCATCCTCTTATACAGACCCCACTAACCATCTCTGCTACAGACCCCCCAAAACCATATCTATAAGCCCCCCATAACCACTCTTATACAGACCCCACGAACCATTCTTATTACAGACCTCCACAACCATATCTATACAGACCCCCCACTAACATGTCTTAATACAGCCCCCACTATCAAATCTCTTATACAGACCCCCACTAACAATCGCTTTACAGGACCCCCACTAACCATCTCTTAAACAGACCCCCCCACTAACAATCTTTTATACAGACCCCCACTTACCATCTATATTACAGACCCCCCACTACTCATCTCTTATACAGACCTTCCACAACCATCCTCTATACAGCCCCCACTAACCATCTCTTATTTACAGCCCACTAACATCTGTATAACAGACCCCCACTACCATTCTATACCGGACCCCCACTAACCATCTCTTATACAGGGACCCCCCCACCACCATCCCTTATACAGACCCCCCACTAACCATCTCTTATACAGACCCACCACTAACCATCTCTTATACAGACCCCCACTAACCATCTCTCATAAAGACCCCCCCACTAACAATCTCTTATGTAAGCCCCCCATAACCATCTCTATACAGACCCAACACTAACCATCTCTCATACAGTACACCACCCACTAACAATCCTATGTAGCCCCCCAATAACCATCTCTAGACAGGCCCCCACTAACATCTTTATACAGACCCACCACTAACCATCTCTTTTACAGACCCACTAACCATCTCTATACAGACCCACTAACCATCTCTTATACAGACCCCCCCACAACATCTCTTATACAGACCCCCACTAACCCTCTCTTATAAAGACCACACTATCAATCTCGTATAAGACCCCCACTAACAATCTCTTATACCGACCCCCACTAACCACTCTTAAAACAGACCCCCACCAATAACAATCTTTTTTATACAGACCCCCACTTACCATCTCTATACAGCCGCCACTAACCATTCTTATACAGACCCCCACTAACCATCTCTTATACGACCCCACTACCATCTCTTGGACAGACCACCATAACCAACTCTTATACAGACCCACCACTAACCTCTCTTATACAGACCCCAACTACATCTCGTATACAGACCCCAATAACCATCTCTTATTACAGACCCCCCACTAACCATCTCTTTATACAGACCCCCAATAACAATCTCTTATACAGACCCCCCACTAACCATCTCTCATACAGACCCCACCAGCTAACAATCTCTTATGTAGCCCCCACTAACAATATAGTTAGAAATAGCTCTGTATAAATAAACATATAGATGAATAAAAAGAAACAATTATACAATATTAATCAATAATAGAGCTGGTCGAACTATTGAAAGTTCGGTCCGTTTTCAACCTTTCGAATATTGTAAAAGTTCGAAAGTTCGAAAGTTCGAAAACGGGACCCCATAAAGCAATGGGAGAGCAAATAGTTCGAAAAGTTCGAGTCCAAATAGCAAACTAAAATATTAATGCGTACTTAATGTAAATGGCTGTGGGACCTGGAAATGGTTGGGGCATGTTCCAATATCCAGGACGTTCGTAAAATCGATGTTACTCTCACGCGCGCTTACTTTTTCGAGCTTTCGCGTTCCCTCGAACGTTCGAAGTAGTTAACATGGACCATGGTAATCGCAGATTCGATGCTCGAGTATGGCGTAATGGGAGACTTACTCGGCAGATTCGATGTTCGCGCCTAGATACAAGGTACAATTTACTCGCGGATTCGATACTCGACCGTTCCGAAACATGCGAGTAAATTCATCAAAAAGTCCGGGAAATACCGAACGTCCGTCCGAGATAGTTCGAGAAGTCCGGGTCAGTTCGAACTCGAAAACAGTTCGGCTCGGAACTCGGGTTCGAAGTTCGAGTTCTTATGCCTCCCTATCAATAGTTGAAGAAGTTTTCGAAAATAGATAAAGGGTATGTCCACAAACAAAAATTGCAGGAGATAGTTGAAAACTTGACACCAATAGGTTTATATAACACAAAGCTGTACCCCAAATGTACTTACCAGCTTCATTCCCTGATGCCTTCTGCTGTTTCTTGGCCTTTCCCCTACACAAAAGCAAGCAGAAGGGGCTCAACCCGACATCCACTCTGTGATGGCTAGACAATTTGCGCCTTAGCCAATCACAGGAGGGATTGCCGCCTATGATCGACTATAAAGTATTGATTAAGTAATCTAAGAAATAAGTTATGATTCTCATCCCGGCATTCCTAGAATTAAATTACAGAAAAAAAATAGCGTGGTAACGTTACTGTTAAACTGTGGCACTTGGAAATGATCTGGGAAAATGTCCATATCAACATAATTAATTTTTAAACACTTCCTTCCCCATTGTCGGTTCAGCATGCTACAGTAGAAGAGTAGAAGGTATGGCCAATTAGTGGTACCAAATGCTACATTTGAGGGTACCATCCGAACGATACATTCGGGGTTATGAACAATACATTAGAGGGTTACCGAATTTGAAGGCACATTCGAGGGCTCACGGAAATCTAACACTACATTTAGGGTTTACCAAATCGAAGGCTTTATCGAGGGGTGACCGAATTTGAAAGCTACATTGAGGGTTACCGATAATTTCGAAAATAAGACTGTGAGTTCAAAAAAAACAAACTAGTCGAACCTGAACTCGGTTTTGAGTTCGGATCCATTCTAGGTTTTAGTTGAGAAAAAATGAACAATTTTTTTAAAAATGGAAAAGAATATGAATGCTAACCACTTAATATACTGTATTTAAAATCAGTTATTATATTAAAGGGCATATCAATTAAAAATAAGCCTATATTATCCTTTCATTACATTAAAGATAGCCAGGGAGGCCAGGGAGAGAGAAAAATGTAGAGACCTCTTACATTTCACGAGATCCACCACAGCAGCACTGAAAATTCCCGGACCACTTCCTTGTTCTAATATTAACTATAGCACACAATTGTGCATCGCGATAATGGACACGCTATGGCTCAAGGGAAAACTATACCTCTTTAAAAAAAACTCACTCCCAGCATTCCCAGAGATATGCAAAGTGCTTGCTGTTTTCATACTACCACATAATCAGTCCTGTGTAACAAACAGCCGCTGGACTATCCTCTACCAGGAGTCTTCCTTTTGCCTTTGGAGGCGGGAGGCCCTGTAGAGAATCGGAAGTGTTGTATGTCTGTTAGAAATGTTTGATTGGCTAAGACGTCACAGTTTTAAAAACAGCACATAATTGGGTGTAATACAGGAACTTCATTTACTCCTTTGAGTTTTCAATACATGCAGAGTGTTAGCAGTGACAAAGGTGGGCTAAAACCTTCCAAGTTGGAATATTGCATTATAAAACGGCGGGTACCAGCAATTTAAGTATATTTATACATTTTGTATTTTTTTGTAGTTTTTGGAAAAAATTCGCATTCTCTAAAGGCTCCATTGGATCTAGTAATATCAATGTGATATGTAAGTCATCAAAACAGCATTGTACATTTTAATCTGTGGTATTCAGTTAGTTAACTGGACTTAAGTTTAGTTCTTGAAGAAGTTCGCTTAGTCATCCGACGGGACTCTCAATGCAGCATGACGGGTACAAGAATTGAGGAAGAGAAAGCTGTTGGATGACTAGCGAAACGTCTCAAGAACGAACTTTAATTCCAGTTGATCTAACTGATACAACAGATATATACCATGACGGACGATGAGAAACCTTCTGACATATTGTACATGTTACATACAAAATGAGGCCTTGTTTGGACATGGCCTGGGTCAAGAAACAACAAAGAAATCACTTCTTTCAAAGGAAAATTGTATTCTGAAATCGGTAGGAATACAAGGATTTTCCTTGTACAAAGTTTTAGGAAATCTAGAACATTATTTGTACAGAGGAGAAGAAAAGTTGAAAGCTACCATGAGTCATGTGCCGAACAGTATCATCATGTTACAATCCACGTTGGGTTCAAGTGACCTCACTCAAAGGTCTTCTGAAAAAACTGCCATGAATGGTTTTGAATAGATTTGACTGAAAATGTCCTCATACTAAACAAGCTACTACCACCATCTAAATGCCATTTATTAATATCTGTGATTAGAGTTTTGGACCCCCACCCACTGGACACAGGAAATTCCAGATCAGAAGCCCATTGAGAAACCAATGGTCCCTTTTCTCACAAAGTAGCTAGACAAGCAGGAAACCCACAAATCTGAATCAAACTCAGTAGCTGAACCTGACTCTGTAAGCGTGGTTTTAGAAGAATGAAGTTCAACACTGTGACTTTAACTGGCTGCAAAAATGTGATGTGTTGCAAACACAAACAGGGAGATCATAAAGTTTCTTATCATTTTAAAATGGTGTTAATGTTTCCAACAATAAGATCTTATTTAACATTTTTTTGAAAGCTAAAAGCTGATTGGTTGGGGACGAACTGCCGAAGGGTGCGAAGAAATCGCACCATTTTTAAAGATATGAACTTTATTGAATAACCCTGATAGTCTTTAAACTTATGAAATGTGTACCTCTTTACAGTAAAAAAAAAAGAAGATAAATAAATTACAGTAAATTACAAGTAAAGCCCAAGCAATTACACAGAATAAAAGTGGAATATATTGTTGGTAGTATGGCGACTTTTATTAAAGGAAATACATAATTACAGTTATTTGCAGGTTAGAGAGATGAATGTCCTTGGTTTGTTATATAAAACTCTAGTCTATCACTTCTAGACTACAGTAGGCTGATCTTGTGGGCACGGACAAGTTACCTGTTTATGTTCAATATTGATGGAGGATATGGGACCAGATGAAATATACAGATTTTTATTTCTGTTGGCTCCTGTACAGATCAGAAATTCCATCCTTATGTCTGTGGCTTAATCTACTTTATATTCAGTGTCTGAATCGTCACCGTGGAAAACAAATACTTACTTTGGGAGAATGAAGGTTTCTTCCAGGCTGGAGATATCTTACGGGAGAAATAATGCAGTTTGGTTTTGATTAGACATACATTCAGCCTAGAGAATTTAAATAAGGACTTCCATTCAACGTTATGTTCCTAATCTTACATTTTATTATGATGTATATTTATCAGTCGTTTATTATTCGAATGTCCTAATTTCTCTCCAATGCAGATAACGGAGGTCTGGAGATTCTGAAATTTAGTTGTTGACTAATAGTTGACAAGGGGGAAGGAAATCTTTGACAATATTGAATAGGGAAAACTAATGATTATGTAATTGGAGAAGGTGTAGACGTCCACACAGGCAGATGTGCTCTAACTCTAAAGGGTAATAACCGTATATTCAATAGAAAGTGGAAAATGCGCTGAGAAAGTAATTCCGTTTTGGTTAGACGAGCATGATGCAGAGGAGTGAGTAATCCAAAGGGAAATTGCAACTAGTAGGTTTTAAAAAATACACGGTACATATCAACTATCTAAAAATGAAAAGACAGGGAGGTAGGGACTGTATTTTCTACCACAAATATAATTTTGTTGAGGAGTATAAGTACAACTGTTTTCATCTGCGGGTAATATCCGGGTCTTTCGTTGTTTTAAGATAGTGCTGAAGCAAAGAGGAAGGCTGGCAAAATCAGTTTTCGTTTATGCTGGATCTCCAATACCATCCTCCTCCCTTTCATTTTAACAGAGTTATTTTCTCAAACCTTTTATAGTTCACTTTGAGATTAAACTTCTGGGGTTGGTAACAAGGGGTTGAACAAGGTAGATAGAATGATATCTCAGATTCATTAAGACATTCCCAAAGTAATATTGTTAGAAAGAACCAACCAAAGGGGACTAAGAAATAGCCCTGGGTCACCCCATTGCTAAAGTAGAAAGGGGACAGGGGAAGTCTGTTGAGAAGATGTCAACCAAAAGAACTTGTGATACGGAATGCCCATGGAGGGAGATGGACCAGCAAAACCTAAATTCATGGAAACTACGTCAGGTTTAGCAATTTCAAAAAAATGGAGGGTATTTCAGAAAATTCCCAGTTTTGCAAACTTCAAAAACCTTCCTTATATTGCATCAACATTCAGGTTACAACATTAACTTACGGCTATTTTATTGTGTTCCCGCAGCCATTTGCCAGTATCTCAGCGTGTGTTGGAATAGATGGACATAGAGGAGAGAGGACAGATCTGTATAGTGCTTGCCCACATCATGTGGTGTGGTGTGAATTACTATTGGTTCCAAAAATGCACAAAAGCACCCGCTTGCTTGAATTTATATTGCTACATCTATGGTAAAAAGTTGCTATTTAGTTTTTCCATGACAGTACTTTTTATTTTAGTGTTTGGTGCCGGGGTTTTTTGCATTTTCCTAGTAATTGCCATGCGTCCTGTGACATTTTACACGTTTATTATGGATTTAAGCCTTTGAAAATGCAGAATTTCAGCAGAGTTTTGCAAAACCATCTGTGAAAATTAAACAAATGCTTTTCTCTATCTTTTGCCCCCAATGTGAAAAGCAGACGACAGATCTAGGATAATGAACCAGATAAATGTAATCTCTTCGGGACAGGCATCTCATTCCCAATGTGTCAGGCATGCTGCATTTATATGATGTATCCATACTTTATAACAGTATCTGTATTAAACCTATGTATGAAATTGTTTAATTTTATTCAACTGTATTTAGAATTATTAATATACAAGCGGCTGCGTACCCAAGTAACACTTATAATTTAAAAAATTAAAAATACATACAAATGTCCATTCAAAAGTGTATTTGATATAAGAGGGGTATAGATTTCAAGGGAAAGGAATTATCTATTTGTGGTGATTTAAAAAACTAACTAACTGTATTAGTATTTTTCCTGTCAGTGCTATTTTGGGACCTTTACCAACATATATGACCCTTTCTGTTTGGCCGTTGAAGAGATAAACCAACGATTGACATTTTACCCAACATAACCCTGGGATATAGATCTATAATTCAGTGATATTGGAAGGGAAACCATAAAAGGCCCCATGTTATCCCTGTCTGGAGGAGGAGAACTCGTCCCCAACTATGAGTGTAAACAGTTAGAAGACATCTTGGCTGGTTTAATTGGGATCTGACTTCTACATCTACCTACATCATGTCTCTCATTACTGATTGTGACCCTATCCACAGGTAGCATCATGGACTTGGGACAACAGTAAATTTATATATTGAACCACATGGAAAGTTAAAGTAGATAAAATGGATACATATATATGTATGCTTGTGAAGGTTCTCATTCATTCAGGTCATGGTATATCTGTTGTTGATCTAATTGAATACAACAGATACATATATATGTACTGTATGTCCTTTCCTAATATTACCCTACTATAGGTATCACCTGCACCTTTATTATTTCTTAGTATATAAAATGATGAGAAAGACAGAAAGTTGGGCACTGTGTAGACTCAACCAATTGTAGAGTAGGAAGCTGAAGGGTTTGAGACTCATTTGCATTGTGGAGACAGATTAATTTGCATTATGTAGAGAGACAAGTGATCAAGCAGTATGTAAAAATGTACTCATGGAACTGTTCCAAGTCTGGCCAATCAGAGACTGTGTAAAACTTGTCTCCCATTGGAGGAATCCTGGAACATTTTTTAGACACAACTCTAGTTGTGTTCTAACTCTAGTGTTCTTTCTAGACAGAACTCTAGTTGTTTATGTTCTCATCCTGGGTACTATAAAGTGAGGGTAGTGGTGGGGCGATCGGTTAAGGGCTTGTTCACATTAGGGGAGGTTTTTGACCAAAACACTATTTACTGTACACACCTATGAGCTGCAATGCTGTACATGCTTCAAACACATAGCACTGACATCATAATGTTTGCAGAAGTTTTGATACTGGCCACATAGGGACTTAATGTATAAACTGAGGACTGTTGCCTGAAGAAAAACTTTTGTGCAGGGATAGAGAATTGGTATTGATTCGCAAAAGAGCGTGGTGGTTAAATGGAGCTACATCTTCTGTGGGCTAAAGTCTAAGCGGAGAGTGCCAGGGTTCTGTACTGGGGCCCGCTTCTGCTTAATT
Organism: Hymenochirus boettgeri; assembly: GCA_019447015.1. Classification (NCBI taxonomy): domain Eukaryota; kingdom Metazoa; phylum Chordata; class Amphibia; order Anura; family Pipidae; genus Hymenochirus; species Hymenochirus boettgeri. The sequence continues at coordinate 163,527 of JAACNH010000588.1, read as the reverse complement.
GTTATGAAATGATTTAGAAGGGGGCATGGGAGCAAGGTCTCTGTGTTTGCTGATGGACACGAAAAACTATGCAGCGCTTTGGAAACTTCAAATGATGTGCAAGGGCTGCAAGCCGACCTAGAGTAGATTTCAAAATGGACAGCAGAATGGCAGATGAGAGTCAATGTTGATAGTAAGGTGATGCATTGGGATTTAATAATCTGTGCCCCCCTACACCATAAATAACTCTGTGTTGAGTGCATCTGTAATGACAAAATTTGGGGGTTCTGGTAGATAACAGACTTAGCTAAATAGCAAAACAATTGCCAGGTAGCAATAGCAATGGCTAGGATAAAGCAAGGATATTGTCTTGTATAAAAAGGGAATAGATTCAAGAGAGAAAAATATATTCTCCCTCTTACAGGCACGGTAAGGCCTCATTGGAATATGCGGTGCAGTTAGTTTGGAATCCATATACAAAAGGGACATCTGGAATTGAGGCAGTTCAGAGAAGGGCACTAAATTAATAAGGGGAAGGAGGGGCTTGAATATGCAGGCAGATTAGACAAGTTTAGGGCTGTGGTTACATTGAGAAGCGGCGGTTGCGTGGGGACATGACAACTTTAACAAGATCTTAAGGCCATACAGTGAACTCTTCTGGATGCATTGTTCACTAATAGGTTCATATCAGAGGACTCGTGGACATCCTTAAGGTGGAAGAAAAGAAGTTTAAACTCAGGTTGGAAGGGTTTCTACAGTGAGAACGGTGATGAAACTGTCGGAACTTCTCCAGCAGATGTTGGTTGGGTAATGGCGTCATTGACTCCTTTAAAAAAGGCCTGGATAAGTTTCTAAACTAAAAATATTGAGAATACGGTGGTATTAATGCATATAGATTGGTTGATCCAGGAGACTTTCGATTGCCGTTTGGAGTCGGAAGGAATTTTCCCCCCCTTTAACTGGGGTTTTTTGCCTTCCTCTGGATCAACTGTTCGGAAGGTTAATTAAAAAAACAAAAAGAGGGTGGATTAGGTTGGACTGAGGAAGTATGTTGAGAGACGATTCAACCTTAATACTATGTAACCACACTCGTAGTGCGTACTAAGCATTAAGCAGTATTGTTCTGCCTATAAAGCAATACTATTTGTGGTTTAACAAGCTTAGATAAACTTAATTTCAGGATTAAGCACAAGTTACAACTGTTCAAATAAAGGTTTTAGGTCCATTCTTCCAGAGGCGTATGGCAAATTTCTGTAGTTAAGTCGCACTAAGCTGTTGCGTGGATGATGCAAAAAGGACACTCCTGCGCACCGCCACTCGTGCACTTGCGTTTAAGATCGCCATTTGTGCTACCTGTAGCGCGGGATTAGAACGACAGCTAATAGCTGCCATTAACATGAAAATCCCACTGTTGGTTTGAGGGGTAATCCTTCCTTTTCGGATGAAACCACAGTCAGCAAAATGCGATATTGAAGCGATATTGAATCGATATTTGATCGATATTGAACGGACAGCGGCTCTGGGTAAAATGAGCCTGTATGATTTGCAAGTAAAGCCATTGCCTTTCTTGAAAGTGGGTCACAGTCATGGATAATACCATATAGACAGTATCCCTGAATGAAAAGGAATATGATCGAATAAAAGTAGGACTGTTGGAAAAAGAGAAAATAGATGTTGGGGAATGAAAAAGATCAGATAGATTCCTGATCGCTTGCAGATTCCTGGATTTCGCAAGAATCACAAAAATTTGAAAAATTGCAAGCGGAATCCACTGACATCAATGGAAGGTAAATACCAGTATAAATGGAAGGTTATAAAATAGCAATAACTACTGTGGTCGGGGGGGAAATCTATCAGTGCCAAAAATTTCTTAAAGGTCATGTCCCCCCTTAAAACTAAAAAGTAAACCACCACGGGCTCCACTGTGTAGTGTTGAAAATCTTGACCTTCCATCTCGTTCAAAATGAGTTCTCCTGCAAGTGCCTGTTAAGTTAGAGTTAGAAAAAGGAAGAGTAGGAGCTGTCTGTGTGTCACCCTGTCCCGGCTCCTTCCTTGTCTCACGAGGACACTGGAATGCTCAGGGGAGGCCCCTCCCTTCCTCCCACCCCCGGATCATTGTAAGATTTTAGGGTTACCCTAGCACACCCAAACCGCCATGTTGGATTTGTAAAGCTAGCCCAGTAAATTTACCCAACCGCGCTCCCTCGGATGTATGCATGCTGACAGCCACATCTGTGATGGCTGACTCTCAGCCCAATCACAGACGCGCTTGCTGGTTCATCCCCTGTTGCAACTTCCAGCAAAACAGGGTGGCGGGGAGCAGAGCCGCTAAGGTAAATATTGTGGTAAGTTGATTATGAGTCTTCTTTGTACATATCACAAAGAGGTTGGGGGGGTGGGCTGGGGAACCGGACATACAGGAAAATTTAGTATCAGTGGTGGCGATACCCTTTAAAAAAAAAAACACACTTCCAGTAAAGATTAATGCCACTTCTTCAAATTGACGATTTGTAAAATCTAAAATTTCTAGAAATATCAACAGTTCAATTCAATTTTTTTAAAATTCAAAAATTCTGGACTTGTTCAATAATATTGTGAAAAATAGTGGCGCGTTGGAGAAATACGAAAACACCTGCAAAGTCTGAATTCTGGTGGACCTGTGAAATTCACCAGAATTGGATCAAGTTCAGGCCCCATATATACTGCATAAGAGAAGAATACAGTGTCCCAAAGAGATAGGTATATATCTATTTAGAAAAACCCTCCCTGAAACCCTATGGAGTCAAACTGTAAAAAAAAAAACTTATAACAAACCCAGAGTAGAGACGCAGCATGAAGAACAGAGCAGGTTCCTGCATTCACCTTGAGCGAACACAGATAATTGCGTGCCTGGACCTGTGTAGCTCAATCCCTATGAAAATTGGGGCCAAAAAAATGCAGCACAAACTTTCCCAAGAGGGTAGCAAGCTCAGGAGAAAACCATGTAGAAACAGGGTGATGGGGTGTGGGTGCGTGATGATGAACGGTGAAAGAACGGACAGGGGAAGAGGGGTTGTGCTGCAAAAACACATCCAAGGGAGGTTTAAATTCTTAATTGCCACAACCTAAGAAGTGATGGGGGTGGGTAGGGTGCCAAAATATATATCTAAGCTGGACACAATTACAGATTGGGCCACATGACCCTAAAATATAAGAAATAAGAAAATGAGGATTTGTAACAGGAGAAGAAGGAAGATCAGGTTATCACAACATCCAGTGGTGTAACAGCACATGTGTATCTATTAAATGAGGTGGAATGGAGTATAATAAGTGGATACGATTATGTACCCCCTACTGGAAAAAATTAGATATTTAAAAAATACTTTGTAGTTCTGAGGACCTTTATAAACCTGAGGCCTTTGTGACTTTTATTGGAAACAGAACTATCAGTGACTTGTAATATCCTTATAATTACGGTGGGGGATACATTATCCCTGATAAAAAATGAGTAGTACCTGGAGTCCCGTCCTGTATAAACAGCTTATGTCCGGGAATCCTTTATATGGGGACACAGAACTCCTTAGCGACTTTATAGATCTTATATTACAGGGGGGGATACATTATCCCTTATCATACATGAGTCGGTACCCAGAGTTTCCTGTATAACTGCAAGTCGGTGTCATTGTACATTTATGGAAACGAACTCCTCAGTGACTTCTAATTATCCTTATAATTTACCAGTAGGGGTACATTATCCCTTATAATACATGGTGGTACCCAGAGTTCCTGGATAACTCAGTCTGTGGCCTTGTACCTTTATATAGACGCAGAAGAACTCCTCAGGGACTTCTAAGATCCGTATAATTTACAGTGGGGGATACATTATCCCTTATAATACATGAGTAGTACCTCGGAGTTCCCGTCCTGTATAAATCAGCCTTAGGTCTTGTCTCTTTATATGGACACAGGAACTCCTTGCGACTTTTTAATATCCTTTAGATGTTACATTTGGGGATGTATATCCTTTATAATACATGAGTGGTACCTGGAGGTTCTGCCCATAGTAAAAAAAATGCAGCACAGAAGTGTTTATACTTTGACAGTGGGCAGTTCTTTGAAGGGAGCTGAGAACAAACAAGACAATACATTTAAATGTATGATTTCCAAGCTCTGATCGTTCCACTAACCAATGTTTATACCAGCCATACAGCCAATGTTTAAACAGCCCTACAGGCAGAGGGCTTAAACCAGCCCTCATTCATGTGTTAAAACCAGCCCCCAGCCGTGTAAACCAGCCTAGCAAAAAACGATATGAAGCGCAAAATAGTGTTTTATTTTCAACCAACCATCAAACACACAAGTTTTCAAGGAAAAGGTCCCCCTTTCTCAGGTGATCCTATACAGGCTAAATGGTGTGTACATTAAGTGAATTTCCGAGTAAAAAACTCAAAGTGCTCTGAACAGCCTCCACTTTTCAAACAAACACACCCCAAACTTCAGACTACATAAGTGTGGGTTCTTCATTATACATGCAGATGTCTGGATGCAATTCTCCATAGATTTAAGTGCTTTTAGGAGAAAAGAAAGAGGTGATACAAAGTTAGAATACTTACCTAAACCCACTAGGCAAGTAAAAAAACCACAATATATTCACCCACATTCCTGAATTAATTAAATGGTATGTCATGTGTAGGTGTACACAGAGGGACGTGGGCCAAATTGGACATGTGCCCTGAGGGCAATTTGAAATATCAAAGTGCTCTGTACTGTGAAACAGCCACCTATTTTTGAAAACAAAATCCCCACAAACTAATTTTTTGGAATCTACAATATACACCTAATTGGCAACGTCTCTGTGCACACAACAAGTGGATACGTTTTGATTCAGTAGAGCTGCTACAGTTTTTGAGTGAATTTCAACTTGATTGTCTGCTGATTTATTATGTTTGGAGAAGAAAAAGGAACATTTGAGGAAAAAAAACGTACAAATAGCTTAAAAATCTGTGTTCGGGTATCAAAATTTATCCCACGAGTTACAATAACCTGTGGTATGTATTTTCTAAAAATCTCTCAACTTATGTGGATGTATCTTAGCTAATTTGGCTAATTTATTCTAGTAACTGTCAGAAGTTCTAATAATTTCAATTCAGGTCGCAGGTGTAAAAGTCTAGACATGCTATTCCAGTTGGGGGGGGGTCTCCTGGACAGGAAAAAAAGTGGGAGTGGAGAGTGTGGGCTTTAATTTTTCTACTATATATGGTCAGTATCATTGTATGGAAGACGAGCTTTTGAGATAGTTAGATTTGGTTGCATATACCTATGTTTCTATAACAAAATATGAAAAAATTATTACATTTGTGAAAAAAAATGAAATTACATTGCGAAAGAAAATTCAAATCTTCCATAGTTTTACCCAAAATCTGTAGAAAAAAGTTACACAATCGATATCTTGTTGAAGTACAGTTTGTCTGAAAAAAAGGGATGAATAATCTGCCATAGATACTGGGTGTTTCCTACTGTAAACTTAGTCTAAACGATTGGGGTAAAAATCTACTGAGAAAACATTTGCTGAAACGAATGTGAAATATATGAATTTACAATTTTCTTGGTTTTTGAGATATAAAAGATAAACTGTATATGAAAAGATTCCCTTTGTAACCATTTCACATTCCAATCTGATCATCTGCAACAACTTCAAAAGATTTTGGGGACAACAATATGAGCCCGTATATATAGTATAGAATTCCAGTGTTAAGGCACACCCCCAACCATTAACCAAAGATCAGGTACCATGTAGCCTCCCCAAGTGAGTCAATAGAACGTTATGGAATTGTGTGAACAGGTTAACTTAGAATTTGGGAATTTCCCATAGCAGCAAGAAATGATATTGAATTGTGGCTCTAGGTAAATATCCATTGACTAATTTATGAATGTGAAGTCATGGAGATGTTGCCATTATATACATGTTTCGTTAGATCAGTTACGGTGCTCAGATTACTGTTTACGGACCAGACAAGCAGTCCTTTACCTCTACCGAACGTACCTAAGAACAACATCACAATCAAGCTCTTATCCAAACTGCTGCGACACTTGGGATGGGGATTGGGTGGGAAATCTTGGCATCAAGTGAGTGATTATAGTTGGCGTCCCCCGTAAAAGGAGTGAAGAACTCAGAGACCTGATAACACAGCAATGGATGTGTGTGAGTTTGCATCTGAAATAAATGTATATGAGGATTTTTTTTATTAGATGTGAAACAGAAGATTCTAACAAAACAGCTAATGTTAGTATTATCTCCGACTTCAAACGGATCTTTTCAGTCAATATTAGATGATATTCTTATAGTTCAAGTGGAAAAAAACATAATATATAACAGAATCTTCTGTTTGTAGATGTTTATTAGACCCTCGTATTAGGGAGGAAATCCTAAATGGTCGTTTGGCTCTCCAGTATTGAGGTGAAATTGACGACTCCAGAGTTCCTCTCCATAGGCGAGTCCCAATATATACCCGATGATCATTATATACATCATATGGGCAGAATTATTTAATTGTCTCCCTCCTGTACAGGAACATGTATTGGACAGTATGGACATGATTCGTGGGGACAAAAAATGCAATGTTTGGTCATGAAAACATTGAAATTAATTCTGGGTATGACTTAAAAGGGGAGTATACAGTTTGTATCAGTGTTATAAAAGCTGTGTATTGATTGGCACTGGGCTCTTACATCACCCTTATCTCAGAGGAAAGGGGCAGATACGCCAAGGACCTTAAGGAACCTAAGTAAGGAAGGTATTGGAATTGTCTGTTTATCTAGTTCCAGACACTACGTCTGTTTGTTTACGCTGGCAGTTCACAATGACTATATTGGGTATGGACTTGACATTTATTCTTAAAACATTTTGCAGTCACTCGACTGTCTTTACAATTCAATGCGTTACAAGAATTTTTTGCCAATAAATATCCCTGGTATGTGTCTCAATCAACATTTTTAAGACCAAGTCTATTAAGACCAAGTGGAAAGCTTTATTAAAATGGTTAGAGAGGGGAAATACAATCAAACCCACAACGTTATCTGCTCCATGCCCCAAAGTGCCATCAACCAATCTCATTTGTAACTAGAAAGGGAACGTTTTAATTATAACTTTGAAATTTTTGCAGATTTTAAAAACTCAATAATGCCAATGAAGAGGACATTGGTGTTTGTACTTCCCTTTAAATATGTCACATGCATTAAAAGTAGATCAGTTAGGGTTGTGCATTATATCAGGTTGGGGATTAAAATACTAACTTTTTGATGATTGGTCAAAATGTGTTTTTTGATTTGAGTTCCCTTTAAATAGGCTGCATGGAAATGGAAGGGGCAGTCAGTAAGTGGTGTCATGGACAGGTTGGAGTTTAAAAAAACAAACTTTTGATTATTGATCAAAAATAGTTTTTTTTACTTTATGTTACCGTTTACGTATGGCTGCCATAGTAATGGTATAGTAGATCAGTGGTGTGTACCCGTGTCGGGTGGGGGTAAAAAAACAAACTTTTTTGATGATTGGTCAAAATTAGTTTTTTTGACTTAGTTACCCTTTAAGTATGGTTGCAACAGTAAGCAGGGGTAGGTCAGTAGGTGTGTATACCGTATCACGTTGGGGGTTAAAAAAAACAACCTTTTGATTTGATCAAAATTTGCTTTTTTGACTTTAGTTACCCTTTAAGTATGGCTGCCACTGTAATGGATAAGTAGATCAGTAGGTGTGTTGACCTGGGTCTGGTTGAGGGGGTATGTCTTTTTGTGTTTACAACCATAAAACTATCTTTTATTGAGGATAAATTATTTTTTTTATACTTGTTACCCTTTAAGTTATTGCTGGCCACGTATGGTAAGTATTCAGTAGGTGTGTGTACCTGGTTTGGTTGAGGGGTATGTCTTTTTGTGTTTACAACCATAAAACTACTTTTATTAGGAAAATCTAATTAGTTTTTTTGACTTTAGTTACCCTTTAAGTATGGCTGCCACTGGTAATGGATAAGTAGATCAGTAGGTGTGTGTGACTGGGTCTGGTTAAGGGATAGTCTTTTTGTGTGTTACAACCATAAAATGTCTTCTATTGAGGATAAATCTAAATTATTTTTTTACTTTGTTTTCTTTAAATATGGCTTCCATGGGAATGGAAGGTAGGTCAGTAGGTGGGTGTTGTACCTGGGCTGTGTGGGGGGTTGGGGTATCACTTCTGTGATTTAGATTCATGAAACTGTTTGAATATCCACATCTGAGGATTGTTACCATTATAGTCTATGGGAAAATGTCCGGAAATTCGCGCAATAACGCCGTAACACGGATTCCTTAGCTAGAAGATAGCACATTTTCTATATGCTCCACGTGCGTCTGTACCGAATTCATGGTCTCTAGCTTAATTACTGTGGAAGGAAGATACGTTCCAAAAAAGCGAAGAATAAAGGGAAGAAGAAGGAAAAGAAGAAGAAATAGAAAGAACATTAATTTGGCTTTTTCAAGCCATATTAATAATGAAAGTGCATTGCATTTATGATAAGGTGTAATGCTTGCTCCCATCTTCCTCCCTGACCTCTGGGATTTTTTTCTGTTCCTTCCAAGCATGTGGGTGTCAAACCTCTTCTTAAAAAACCCTCTCGAACCCTTCCTACCAATGTATCTACCTCCCTGTCTCTACCGTTTGCAAACAACTTAGAATGTCTCTTCTTCACACATTCTAATTACTCCATACACCTGGTCATCCAACTGAAACAGCCATTGAAGACCTACAAACTACAGAGCCAGGAGACATTTCTGTGTCATCATTCTCTTGTGCTATTGGCTGCCTTTGATACTGGGACCATTCTCAAATGCAGCGGCTGCCTGGTTGTCTTTTTATCTTACTAACAGCTCTTTTGCTAATTTCCAATTCCACTTAGTGTGGGGCCCCTTAAGGCTGTTTTGGGACCCTTACCACGTCTTTACACAATTGTTTACAGCAATATAAATGTATGACATTTGAATGGTGGTCTTACAATTACGATCACGTCCATACATTTATGTTTGTGAACATAATTGTATGAGTCCATACGGTACCATGGATTGTGTGAATGGGGTGATTGCGTTGTATTTATGATAAACCGCAATATTAAAAAGTTTCCGATACTGCAGGATATTGATTATGGATCTACTGTTTTCCTTAATATGTATATATTGGCTTTAAGTATCACATATTATGCTGATGATTGAGTCATCCCCCCTTAAACTAGAACCTAGTCCACCTTCTCCATTTCTATTGACAATATGGTCATTAACCCAGTTAATCTGCACAGTGCCTTGAAGTAATCTTTGATGCCTCTTTTTCCTTCTGTCATTACGTTAACAATGTCACCAGGATGAGAAATTTTCTCATATTGCCAACATCTGCCCTTTCCTCTCTTGCTCCACTGCTAATCGTCCATACATGCCCTCTACCTCACCTTGTCTACTGTACATTTGCATTCCTTGGTCTCCTATCCCACAGTTCAGATTATTTCACTCTCCTCCAAGAGAGTGCCCAAATCCCTGATACTGCAGTCCATAGGTGCCTCCCCAATCAAACAGAATCCTATTCAATACCTATTTTAACTAAATTCCTTCCACGCACTGCCCTCCCTACTTTTTCTTCTCTTTTGGTCCCTTATGTTCCTGGGACGGCGCCCTGCGCTCCTTGCAAGCAATCTTCTTTAAAACCCCTAACAAACACTGCTTCCTCCTTCTTAAAACCATTCCCTCTTGCTGCTCCCTAGCTTTGGAACACTCTCCCTCTCTCCCAGGTGAACTCAATCAGTATCTTTAAATCTAAACATTTTTATCTACCTTTCTGAAAACCAGTCACTAATTACGATGTTAGCTGTCTGAGCATTTTGTATCCCTCCCCCACTGTGGGGCAGCTGAGCAGAGATTTCATTCATATGTAATGATTATCAGGCTCCCTGTTATAATGTCAAGCTAGGTTAAAGAATAAGAAGGGTAAGGTAGGAACATGATTCTGGCCATCCTCATGTTTGTCACAATATTGGTGTGAAGAACCCAAGTGGACTATAAAAATGACACATTGATGGTATGAAATCTATACCTGCCTCCTGAGTGGTGGTTTTATTACTATTGTGGATTCTAGATTGATTGTTTTATTAGATACATGTGATTAGGGATGTAATACGGGTTGACACTCATTGTGAATGGGGGTTTTAAGATTTGGCACTTTAGGGGTGTGGATGCAAATAAACATTTTATAAACTGAGTCGTTTCTTTGTGGGATCTGCTGTGAGGATTTTCTACCTCCAGCTAATATAACAGCGAGGTGTCAGGGACCTCCTGAATGCAACGTGTTTGAAGGTGAATATCAAGTCCAGTTGATCTAACTGAATACAATAAATATACCATGACATGGAGGAATGAGCTTCACTAGTGAACTAGATATAAAATACCTGGCCAACTGATACATTTACTGCCCATATGTTTGTATGTTACACAACTGTAAATTATAAGGAATAAAAAGTTAAGTTAATGGGAGTCTGTGAATATATAAAGGTACAAGGACTTGGGCTGATGAATGCTACTCAATATTAAAAGACATATGTATCCCTACTTAAACAATTGCAGGGTTATTCAATAAAAGTCTTATAGTTTAAAATGGTGCTAATTTTGCCCCAACAATCAGATGTTAGCTTTCAAATGTTAAATAAGATCTGTGGGTTGGGGCAAAATTAGCACCATTTTAAACAAAAAATAAATTTTATTGAATCTCCCTGTAAGTCCATTATAAGCACTGGTTCACATCTCTATGTGCAGCCTGTCAAATGTTATGGTACTGAGAATATGCTCCAATGTTTTATTAAAACCTTAACTTGTTTGGAGAAAAGAATTCCCCTTTTAAACTACCAGTTTATTTATAAACCAGTAGTTATTTATCATTTTAGGTTAAGTATCATTATTTTATAACTGCAGTGTTTAGCAATCTTTATTTGATAATTTGACTTTCCATGTAACTTAGATTTTGCATGTTTTCAATATTGAATTTTCATATTGAATTTTCTTTCCCTGGAATAATGAATGATTATTTTGGTACATTTAGAAATGCCCTCATTTGTCTGTTCCTTATTCCTGTTTGTGCCATAGCTAAAACCAAATACTAAGAGGGATTAACTCAAAATGTATTCATCTGAAGAGATTTACTTCACCAAGAAGGAGATATCCCAGCACTGATGACCTCACCATCTGGTTATACTCACTGATGATAACAATATAAAAACCATTAAGATTTCTGTAATTAAGTGGGAGGCTTTGGTGCCTTTGGTAACCAACTGATTGTCAATGATAGCGCCATTTGTGGATCAATGTTTTAAGGCCGTGAAGTAAATGGAAATTCCATTAAGAATTACATGTGGTTATAAGGCAATTATAATACATTTGCTAGTAGTTTCTTGTCTATTGGCGTGCCATCGCTTTCGTTACCCATTCCTGGTCAGTGGAGGGCCATGCGGATGGGTCCGCAGACATCTGAAGATATCCCGATCCGTCTGTCAGCTAGACTCTGGGCGAAGAATGTTTTTTAAAATGACTTAACCAGAGGGCCAATAATATCTCCCCATTATGAAATCCCATTGCACTGAGGTTCATGTAAAAAACTTATCATTTCACAAAAAATCAGACACTGGTTCTTTTTTCCATTATGCATTTTTTAACATGAGAAAGGCATTCTAGTCATTAAAAAATGTGTTGTTGTAAGTCGTAATAATGCTAGTGTATTGTTCATATAAATGCATTGTTAGAGTTTTCATTGCAATGTAGGTGATATAGAACGAACACCCCAAAAGGCACTTTGTACAGTGCCCAGATAAATGGGATAAAAAAGAGGAAGAGAGTAAAAGAAGGATTGGGGGTAAAATGGGAAGAGGGAATGAACTAGTAGTGAAAAGTATAGAGTATCTCTGTGTTTCATACAATGCACATATTTAACACTAGCAGATTGTGAGCGTTTATTACTTGCATGCAGGTGAGATCCTCCAGAGCTGCACAGCCTGGTAAATCCTTCTGGGAGATTTGCCCAGCACAAGTGCAGCTCTGGGTGAATATCCCTGATTGAATATAATCAAAACAAGTATCAGATCGTCTCATGTAGAAAACATCTTGGTAATAATGACAATGTTTCCACTGTATAGCAAATGCTGCACCTTCTATAGAGCTTTAAACTGCATTGTACAACCAAGTGTAGATCCAAAGTGCCTGATGAGACCATCTTTGGCTTATTAAACCATCATCAATAGATAGACCCTTCTCTGGTCGCATAGAAAATAGAGAGGAACCAAACTGGTAATTTTGTTCTGCAAACATTCCAAACATTAGAGCTGAATCCATGTTTTTTTTAAATTATATTTAAAATCAGTACTTCACTAAATATTAATAGATTCTCTATCGGCAAGCTTGACTTTAGACACCCACGCACCTAGCGACATGATTCAATATCGCGTTTACACTACTATTAGTGCTGAATTTAATATCAGAAAGAATGGATTTGGATGTAAAAATAATAGCGGTGGTTCTAAGGTCATTATTGTGGCTCCTGGAATGTCATATGGAAGGTGTGTTTTACAGTGTGGGACAAATTGCCCCAAGGCTTTGCTCAGATGTTGGTACCGTGTGATGGCTAATTATCTGTGGTCTTTGGAGTAGATTAGTGTAATTAGGAGACTAGTTGCCTAGTATAGCTAATGGTTTCCTTATCCTGATTTGTTTGTGGTCCAAATACATTTCCCTAAATTTCTTTGTGCTAATAAAATGTGTTTTAGATTGGAATTATGGGGGGGGGGGGTGTTTACGGTGTTGGTTTAATATGGGCAAACTAAGGAAGGTTTTGAGATGCCACTTGTCAACTTTTTTATTTAACAGTATATTGAAAGCTTTGCAAAGTTATCAGACTAACTGGCTTTGTTAGAATAAGTATTATGTCAAGATATTTCAAGAGTTTCGTTGGAGGGCTTGCATCTTATGGTATAGGGTTGTTTGTTTTAGAGAGCATGAAGAAAGCAAACTATTCCTTTACTGCACGTAATTGAAGAACAGGAGGTAAGGAGCTAAGCCTTACCTCCACTTCTTTAATTCATTTAGAGGAGCCGGAATGAAGATAAGGAAATTTACCTTGCACACATTCCGCCTCCACTGACAGATCCCACTTCCGGTTCAGTTTAACTATAGCAAGCTTATCATGCATGCTTGCTTTAGTTAAACTTTTGCTTTGTGTCGCCCATTTATAATCCTGTAATTGTAAATCTAAGGATTTTGCAAATGTTTTATCTTGTGTGTAGAGTTTGATGGGCATCACAAAGCCACAAAAGCTAAACTTGTTACCCTTGTATGACTTTCTTGTATTTTGTTACTGTACATCGCTTCCCCGAGTGGTGCTTTATAAATAAACTACACATACATACATGAAAAAGGCAACAGAATGGATGGTAACAGGAACAATGGCTGGATACAATGGCTGGATAGATGGTAACAGGAACAATGGCTGGATACAATGGCTGGATAGATGGAAGGAGCGGATTTTTAAACTTCGCGCCGGCCGGCGCCCCTGCGTGGTGACGTCACGACGGCGCTCGCGCAGGACGCGCGAGCGTTGGCGTCACTGGGGCCTGAGCGCCGCCTAGTGGATCGTCGCTGGAGCGGACACCCGGGTAAGTACCTTACATTGGGTACCTAGTCTTACTATTAATATTAACAATACACCTATATACCAATCTCAGGTTCGCTGCCTGGGAATAAAGCTAGATTCTGATCTTTCCTTCAAACCTCATGCCAAACCTCAAGTGCCCTTTGGGGCTTAGGGGTCCCGCAGCTCAAACTGGGACCCCCTCCCCGGCCCTTGTAAGGGCCTTTGCGGCACTTACAAGTGCCCTTGCGGCTCTGACAAGAGCCCTTTGGGGCTTAGGGGTCCCGCAGCTCGAACCGGGACCCCCCTCCCCGGCCCTTGTAAGGGCCCTTGCGACACTGACAAGTGCCTTTGGCGGGGGTCTCGCGGCTCGAACCGGGACCCCCAGTGTGCGGTTTGACTCCCACCACCCTTTAGATCACAAGCTGGGGGTCATCAGAAGAACCCTGCAACACAGAGCTGAGAACATCCCCACTAGCACAGAGGCGAAGGCTAAAGAAATGAAACATCTCAGAGGAGCCCTTAAAACTTGTGGTACTGAGCAGGTACTGAGCCTGGGCATGCTCAGAAGAGGCAGACAGGATATTAACATTCAGTCATTGGCTGTGATGTCAACTGTCAAATCCATAACTGACAGTTACTAACTGGAAGAACCAGGAAGCAGAAACAGGGGAAACAGGACATTGTGCAGGATTTCAGGTCAGACTTATATATTTCACATTTTAAACTATTGCCGTTTAGGGCTTTGGGGGGGTGATTTACCTGTATGTACGTTTTCATTTCAGGGCTGGACTTGCCCTTTAATGATAAGAGCTCTGTGAATACCTCCAACATTTCTAAATGTGCCTATTTTCTCTGTGTTAGCTCTAGTGGGTTAGTGAACTAATGCTCTACTTTTACAAAGATGGAATTGATAAAGTTAAAGGTTCAAACCCCAGACTTAATAACTTTCTTCGTGCCATCCATTCTGTATAGGGTATAAACTTATGAATTTTTCTTTTTTTTGTATATAAAGCAAATGAATGTTAGGGTAGGGAAAGGAAAGAGCCAGAGAAAATCTACTAAACGCTATTTTGTCTCTTAGCTTGAGAGCAAGTGATGTAGCGGACAAGTCTTCAGGAATAAGCAGACCAAGACTTGCCAGCAGCTACAGCAACCCAGCAGATTGGATCCCAGAAAGTGGTGCTCCAGAAATAATTCTTTGATAGGATAAAGTTTTGCTTAGTAATAATGCATTGCAATAAAGCTTCTCAAAGTGCCAAGGTGCCTGGGTAATCTGATTTGACTTATTGCCTATAACCAATTACGATCAGAAAGACTATCCTTTTTTTGTGGCTTTGTGATGCCCATCAATCTCATCCCCATTAAATAAAATGTAAATAGCTAACTATGCTAAATAAAAACATTTAAAGGGTATGTACACTGTACATGTACACATGTACACATACTGTACAGAAGGACCATCCTTTTTGTTGAGCTTTTGGGCTTGTGATGCCCATCAAACTTACCAAAAAAGATTAAACATTTGCAAAATCCCTCCCCCCCCCTAAGATTAACAATTACAGGTTATAAAGGGCGACACACAAGCAAAAAGTTTAAACATAAAGGCAAGATGCATGATACATGCGTGCATAATTAAACTGAAAACCGGAGGTGGGATCGGTCAGTGGGGCGAGACGGGTGCAAGTAAATTTCCTTATCTTTCATTCTGGTCCTTCTAACACTGAATTAACGAAGTGGACGGTAGGCCTTTAGCTCACTTTGACTCATGTCTTCAATTACTGACCCAGTAATAGGAACCTAGTTTGCTTTCTCATGCTCTTTCCTAATAAACAAACAACCCTATACCCATAAGATGAAGCCCTCCAAACGATTAATCCTTGAAATCTTGAACTAATACTTATCGAAACAAAAGCCAGTTAGTCTGATAACTTTGCAAAGCTTTTCACAATACTCGTTGAAAAAAAAAATGTTGACTAGTCGTGGCACTACAAAACCTTCCTAGGTGCCCATATTTAAAACCAACCCGCAACACCCCCCCCCCCCATATATCCAATCTAAAAACATTTATTATGATACAAAGAAATTAGGGAAGGTAGGTACCACAAACAAAATCGGATAGGAAAACATGCTATATAGGCAACTAGGTCTCCTATATTCACTCAATCTACTCCAGACCACAGTGATTAATAGCCACACACGGTGGAACCACAAGTAGGCAAAGCCTTGGGGCAATTGTCCCACACGTAGATAATACACACTTCCATATGAGATCATTCCAGTGAGCCATAGAATGAATTCTGGACCTTAGAACCAGCCTGCTATATTTTTACATCCAACATCTATTCTTTTTGATGTATTAAAACAGCACTAATAGTAGTGTAAACGCGATATTGAATCATGTGCGCTAGGTGCGCGGGTGTCTAAAGTCAAGCTTGCCGATAGAATCTATTAATATTTAGTGAAGTACTGATTTTAAAATTAATTTTAAAAAAAAACATGGATTCAGCTGAATGTTTGGAATGTTTGGCAGAACAAAAATTACCAGTTTGGTTCCTCTCTATTTTCTATGCAGACCAGAGAAGGGTCTATCTATTGATGATGGTTTAATAAAGCCAAAGATGGTCTGCATCAGGCACTTTGGATCTACACTTGGTTGTACAATGCAGTTTAAAGCTCTATAGAAGGTGCAGCATTTGCTATACAGTGGAAACATTGTCATTATTACCAAGATGTTTCTCTACATGAAGACGATTCTGATACTTGTTTTGATTATATTCAATCAGGGATATTCACCCAGAGCTGCACTTGTGCTGGGCAAATCTCCCAGAAGAGATTTACCAGAGGCTGTGCAGCTCTGGAGGGATCTCACCTGCATGCAAGTAATAAACGCTCACAATCTGCTAGTGTTAAATATGTGCATTGTATAGAAACACAGAGATACTCTATACTGTTCACTACTAGTTCATTCCCTCTTCCCATTTTACCCCCAATCCTTCTTTTACTCTCTTCCTCTTTATCCCATTTTATCTGTGCACTGTACAAAGTGCCTTTTGGGGTGTTCGTTCTAATCACCTACATTGCAATGAAAACTCTAACAATGCATTTATATGAATCAATACACTAGCATTATTTACGACTTACAACACATTTTTTTTAATGACTAGAATGCCTTTCTCATGTTAAAAAATGCAATAATGGAAAAAGAACCAGTTGTACTGATTTTTTGTGAAATGAATAAGATTTTATAACATGAACCTCAGTGCAATGGGGATTTCATAATGGGGAGATAGATTATTGGACCTCTGGTTAAGTCATTTTAAAAAACAGTCTTCAGCCCAGAGTCTAGCTGACAGACGGGATCGGGAATCTTCAGATGTCTGCGGACCCAATCCGCATGTGACCTCACATGACCAGGAATGGGTAACGAAAGCGATGGCACGCCAATAGACAAGAAACTACTAGCAAATGTATTATAATTGCCTTATAACCACATTGTAAATTTCTTAATGGAATTTCCATTTACTTACGGCCTTAAAACATTGATTCCACAAAACGGCGCTATCATTGACAATCAGTTGGTTACCAAAGGCACCAAAGCCTCCCACTTTAATTACAGAAATCTTAATGGTTTCTATATTGGTATCATCAGTGAGTATAACCAGATTGGTGAGGTCATACAGTGCTGGGATATCTCCTTCCTTGGTGAAGTAAATCTCTTCAGATGAAGACATTTTGAGTTTAATCCCTCTTAGTATTTGGTTTAGCTATGGACAAACAGGAATAAGGAACAGACAAATTGAGGGCATTTCTAAATGTACACAAAATAATTCATTCATTATTCCAAGGGAAAGAAAATTCAATATGAAAATTCAATATGTGAAAACATGCAAAATCTAAGTTACATGGAAAGTCAAATTATCAAATAAAGAAGTGCTAAACACTGCAGTTATAATAATAATGATACTTAACCTAAAATGAATAAATAAACTACTGGTTATAAATAACTGAGTAGTTAAAAGGGGAATTCTTTTCTCCAAACAAGTTAAGGTTTAATAATACATTGGAGCATATTCTCAGTACCATAACATTTGACAGGCTGCACATAGAGATGTGAACCAGTGCTTATAATGGACTTACAGGGAGATTCAATAAAAGTTATTTTTGTTTAAAATGGTGCTAATTTTGCCCCAACCCATCAGATCTTATTTAACATTTGAAAGCTAACATCTGATTGGTTGGGGCAAAATTAGCACCATTTTAAACTATAAGAACTTTTATTGAATAACCCTGCAATTGTTTAAAGTAGGGGATACAATATGTCTTTTAATATATGAGTAGCATTCATCAGCCCAAGTCCTTGTACCTTTATATATTCACAGAACTCCTCATTAACTTATTTTATCCTTATAATTTACAGTTGTGTAAACATACAAACATATGGGCAGTAAAATGTATCAGTTGGCCATGTATTTTATATCTAGTTCACTAGTGAAGCTCATTCCTCCATGTCATGGTATATTTATTGTATTCAGTTAGATCAACTGGACTTGATATTCACCTTCAACACGTTGCATTCAGGAGGTCCCTGACACCTCGCTGTTATATTAGCAGTGGAGGTAGAAAATCCTCACAGCAGATCCCACAAAGAAACGACTCAGTTATAAAATGTTTATTTGCATCCACACCCGTAAAGTGAAAATCTTAAAACCCCCATTCACAATGAGTGCAACCCGTATTACAATCCCTAATCACATGTATCTAATAAAACAATCAATCTAGAATCCACAATAGTAATAAAACCACCACTAGGAGGCTAGGTTATAGATTTCATACCATCAATGTGTAATTTTTATAGTCCACTTGGGTTCTTCACACCAATATTGTGACAAACATGAGGATGGCCAGAATCTATGTTTACCTACCTTACCCATTCTTTATTCTTTAACCTAGCTTGACATTATTAACAGGGATGCCTAGATAATCATTACATATGAATGAAATCTCTGCTCAGCTGCCCCACAGTGGGGGAGGGATACAAAATGCTCAGACAGCTAACAATCGTAATTAGTGCTGGTTTTCAGAAAGGTAGGATAAATGTTTAGATTTAAAGATACTGATTGATGTCACCTGGGAGAGAGGGAGAGTGTTCCAAAGCTAGGGAGCAGCAAGAGGGAATGGTTTAAGAAGAGAGGAAGCAGTGTTTGTTAGGGGT
Source organism: Hymenochirus boettgeri (assembly GCA_019447015.1). Taxonomy (NCBI): domain Eukaryota; kingdom Metazoa; phylum Chordata; class Amphibia; order Anura; family Pipidae; genus Hymenochirus; species Hymenochirus boettgeri. Next base: position 144,676 of record JAACNH010000588.1, on the reverse strand, counting down.
TTGTAAAGAAGATTGCCTTGCAAGGAGCGCAGGGCCCGCCCAGGAACATAAGGGACCAAAAGAGAAGAAAAGTAGGGAGGTGCAGTAGCGTGAAGGAATTTAAAGGTTAAAATAAGGGTATTGAATAGGATTCTGTTTGATTGGGGAGGCACCCTATGGACTGCAGTATCAGGGATTTGGGCACTCTCTTGGAGGAGAGTGAAATAATCTGAACTGCTGGGATAGGAGACCAAGGAATGCAATGTTACAGTAGACAAGGTGGGAGAGTATGAGGGCATGTATGGACGATTTAGCAGTGGAGCAAGAGAGGAAAGGGCAGATGTTGGCAATATGAGAAAATTTCTCATCCTGGTGACATTGTTAACGTAATGACAGAAGGAAAAAGAGGCATCAAAGATTACTTCAAGGCACTGTGCAGATTTAACTGGGTTAATGACCATATTGTCAATAGAAATGGAGAAGGGTGGACTAGGTTCTAGTTTAAGGGGGGAATGACTCAATCATCAGCATATATGTGATACTTAAAGCCAATATATACATATATAAAGGGAAAACAGTAAGATCCATAATCAATATCCTGCAGTATCGGAAACTTTTAATATTGCGGTTTATCATAAAAGTACAACGCAATCCCCCATTCACACAATATCAATGGTACCGTATGGACAATCATACAATTATGTTCACAAACATAAATGTATGGATGTGATCGTAATTGTAAGACCACCATTGCAAATGTCATACATTTATAATTGCTGTAACAATTGTTAAAGACGTGGTAAGGGTCCCAAAACCAAGCCTTAAGGGGCCCCCACACTAAGTGGAATTGGAAATTAGCAAAAGAGCTGTTAGTAAGATAAAAAGACAACCAGGCAGCCGCTGCATTTTGAGAATGGTCCACAGTATCAAAGGCAGCCAATAGATCAAAGAGAATGATGACCAAGAAATGTCTCCTGGCTATGTAGTTTGTAGGTCATTCAAGTGGGCTGTTTCAGTTGAATGACCAGGTGTATGGAGGTAATTAGTAATGTGTGAAGAAGAGACATTCTAAGTTTTGATGCAAACGGTAGAGACAGGGAGGTTGATACATTGGTAGGAAGGGTTCGGAGAGGGTTTTTTAAGAAGAGGTTTGACACCCACATGCTTGAAGGAAGCAGAAAAAATCCCAGAGGTCAGGGAGGAAGATGGGAGCAAGCATTACACCTTATCATAATGCAATGCACTTTATTATTAATATGGCTTGAAAAAGCCAAATTAATGTTCTTTCTATTTCTTCTTCTTTTTCTTCTTCTTCCGCTTTATTCTTCCGCTTTTTTGGAACGTATCTCCTTCCACAGTAATTAAGCTAGAGACATGAATTCGGTACAGACGTGTGGAGCATATAGAAGTGTGCTATCTTCTAGCTAAGGAATCCGTGTTACGGCGTTATTGGCGAATTTCCGGACATTTTTTCCCATAGACTATAATGGTAACAATCCTCAGATGTGGATATTTCAAAACAGTTTCATGATCATAAATACAAGAAGTGATACCCCCAACCCCCCACACAGACACAGGTACACCCACCTACTGACCTACCTTTCCATTCCCATGGAAGCCATATTTAAAGGAAAACTAAAGTAAAAAAAATAATTTAGATTTATCCTCAATAGAAGACAGTTTTATGGTTGTAAACACAAAAAAAGACATATCCCCTTAACCAGACCCAGGTACACACACCTACTGATCTACTTATCCATTATAGTGGCAGCCATACTTAAAGGGTAACTAAAGTCAAAAAAACTAATTTAGATTTTTCCTTAATAAAAGATAGTTTTATGGTTGTAAACACAAAAAAGACATACCCCTCAACCAGACCCAGGTACACACACCTACTGATATACTTATCCATTACTGTGGCAGCCATACTTAAAGGGTAACTAAAGTAAAAAAAAAATAGATTTATCCTCAATAAAAGATAGTTTTATGGTTGTAAACACAAAAAAGACATACCCCCTCAACCAGACCCAGGTACACACACCTACTGATCTACTTATCCATTACAGTGGCAGCCATACTTAAAGGGTAACTAAAGTCAAAAAAACTAATTTTGACCAATCATCAAAAAAGTTTGTTTTTTTAACCCCCAACCCGACACGGGTACACACACCTACTGATCTACTTATCCATTACTATGGCAGCCATACGTAAACGGTAACTAAAGTAAAAAAACTAATTTTGATCAATAATCAAAAGTTTGTTTTTTTAACTTCCAACCTGATCCAGGTACACACACTTACTGACTGACCCTTCCATTTCCATGGCAGCCATATTTAAAGGGTAACTAAAATCAAAAAAACACATTTTGACCAATCATCAAAAAAGTTAGTATTTTATCCCCCAACCTGATATGAATGCACACACACTAACTGATCTACTTTTAATGCATGTGACATATTTAAAGGGTAAGTAAAAAACAACAATGTCCTCTTCATTGGCATTATTGAGTTTTAAAATCTGCAAAAATTCAAAGTTATAATTAAACGTTCCCTTTCTAGTTACAAATGAGATTTGTATGATTTGCACTTTGGGGGCATGGAGGCAGATAAACGTGTGGGTTATGATTGTATTTCCCCTCTCTAAACCATTTTAATAAAGCTTTCCACTTGGTCTTAATAAGACTTGGTCTTAAAAATGTTGATTGAGACACATACCAGGGTATTTATTGGCAAAAAATTCTTGTACAGGTCATTCTGAATTGATAAAGACAGTCGAGTGACTAGCAAAATGTTTTTAAGAATAAAATGTCAAGTCCAGTACCACAAATATAGTCATTGTGAACTGCCAGCAGTAACAAACAGACAGTATGTTCTGGAACTAGATAAACAGACAATTCCAATACCTTCCATTGACTTAGGGTTCCTTTAAGGTCCTTGTCTGTATCTGCCCCTTTCTCTGAGAATAAGTGATGTAGAGCCCAGGCCATCAGATACACAGCTTTATAAACACTGGATACAACTGTATAATCCTTTAATTCATACCCAGAAATTAATTCAAATGTTTCATTACCAAAACATGCATTTTTGTCACCCACTAACATGTCCATAATGTCCAATACATGTTTCTGTACAGGAGGGAGACAATTAAATAATTCTGCCCATATGAATGAAATATAATGATCATCTGGGTATATATTGGGACTCGCCTTGGAGAGGAAACTCTGGAGTCCGTCAATTTCACCTGCAGATACTGGAAGAGCCAAACTACCATTTAGGATTTCCATAATACGAGGGTATAAATAAACATCTACAAACAGAGATTCTGTTAATAATATTATGTTTTTTTTCCACTTGAAACTATAAGGAATATCATCTAATATTGACTGAAAAGATCCGTTTGAGTCGGAGATAATAAGAACATTAGCTGTTTTGTATAGAATCCTCTGTTTAACAGCTAATGATAAAAATCCATCATATACATTTATTTCATATGCAAACTCCACACACATCCCATTGCTGGTTATCAGGTCTCTGAGTTCTTCACTCCTTTTACGCCAACTATAATCACTTGATGCCAAGATTCCCACCCAAGTCCATCCAAAGTGTCTCAGCAGTTGGATAAGAGCTTGATTGTGATGTTGTTCATTAGGTAACGTTCGGTAGAGGTAAAGGAACTGCTGTCTGTCCGTAAACAGTACATCTGAGGAACCGTAACTGATCTAAACGTAAAAATGTATATAATATGGTCAACATCTCCCATGACTTAACTTCATAAATGTAGGAAATGGATATTTACCTAGAGCCACAATTCAATATCATTCTTGCTGCTCTGGGAAATTCCAAATTATAAGTAACCTGTTCACACAAATGTCCATAACGTTATATTGACTCACTTGTGGAGGCTACATGGGTACCTGATCTTTGTTAAATGGTTGGTGTGACTTAAACACTGGAATTCTATAATATACTATACGGCTCATATTGATTGTCCCCCAAAGTCTTTTGAAGTTGTTGCAGATGATCAGATTGGAATGTGAAATGTTACAAAGGGAATCTTTTATATACAGTATTTATCTTTTATATCTCAAAAACCAAGAAAATTGTATTAATGATATTTCACATTGCGTTTCAGAAAATGTTCAGGATTTTACCCTCAATCGGTTTAGACTAAGTTTACAGTAGGAAACACCCCAGTATATATGGAATATTATTCATCCTTTTTTTTCAGTACAAAATGTACTTCAACAAGATATCAGAATTGTGTAACTTTTTCTACAGATTTTGGGTAAAATATGGAAGATTTGAATTTTCTTTCGCAAAATGTAATTTCATTTTTTTCACAAAATGTAATAATTTTTTCATATTTTGTTATAGAAAACATAGGTATATGCACACAAATCTACTATCTAAAAGCTCTGGTTCTTCTCAGTACAATGATACTAGACATATGTAGATAGCCCACTTTTCCTGTCCAGGAGACCCCCCCCCCAACTGAAATAGCACTGTCTAGACTTTTACACCTGATTGAAATTTATTAGAACTTCTGACAGTTAAGGTAGAATAAATTAGCCAAATTAGCTAAGATATCCACATAAGTGAGAGATTTTTAGAAAATACATACCCACAGGTTATTGTACGTGGGATACATTTTGATACCCGGACACAGATGTTTAGCTATTTGTAAGTTTTTTTCCTCAAATGTTCCTTTTTCTCCAAAAATAATAAATCAGAGACAAAATCAAAGTTGAAATTCACTCAAAAACTGTAGCAGCTCTACTGAATCAAACGGTATGCCACGTGTATGTGTGCACAGAGACGTGGCCAAGTAGGTGTATATGTGTAGATTCCAAAAATATATAGTTTGTGGGGAGTTTTGTTTCAAAAATAGGTGGCTGTTCAAAGTACAGAGCACTTTGATATTTCAAATTGCACTCATGCACATGTCCAATTTGGCACACGTCTCTGTGTACACCTACACATGACATACCATTTAATTCAGGACATGTGGGTGAATGATATTTAGTGGGTTTTTTTACTTGCCTAGTGGGTTTAGGTAAGTATTCTAACTTTGTATCACCTCTTTCTTTCTCCTAAAAGCACTTAAATCTATGGAGAATTGCATCCAGAAATCTGCATGTATGTATGAAAGAACGCCACAGTTATGTAGCTGAAGTTTGGGGTGTGTTTTGTTTGAAAAAGTGGAGGCTGTTCAGAGCACTTTGAGTTTTTACTCGGAAATTCACTTATGTACACAACCATTTAGCATGTATAGGATCACCTGAGAAAGGGGGAACTTTTCCTTGAAACATTGTGTGTTTGATGGTTGGTTTGAAATAAAACACTATTGCGACTTCATATGCTGTTATTGCTAGGGCTGGTTTTAACACTGGCTGGAGGGCTGGTTTTAACACTGACTGGAGGGCTGGTTTAAGCTCTGCCTGTAGGGCTGGTTTAAACATTGGCTGGAGGGCTGGTATAAACATTGGTTAGTGGAAGAGATCAGAGCTGGAAACATACATTAAATGTAGTTGTATTGTTATGTTCTCAGCTTCCTTCAAAGAACTGCCCAGACTGTCAAAGTAATAAACACTGCTGTGCTGCATTTTTTTTTACTATGGGCAGAACTCCAGGTACCACTCATGTATTATAAAGGATAATACATCCCCAAATGTAAAATATAAGGATATTAGAAGTCGCTAAGGAGTTCTGTGTCCATATAAAGATACAAGAATAGCGATTTATACAGGACAGGGAACTCCAGGTACTACTCATGTATTATAAGGGATAATGTATCCCCCACTGTAAATTATAAGGATATTAGAAGTCACTGAGGAGTTCTGCGTCTATATAAAGGTACAAGGACACAGACTGAGTTATACAGGGAACTCTGGGTACCACTCATGTATTATAAGGGATAATGTATCCCCTACTGTAAATTATAAGGATATTAGAAGTCACTGAGGAGTTCTGTGTCCATATAAATGTACAAGGACACAGACTGAGTTATACAGGAAACTCTGGGTACCACTCATGTATTATAAGGGATAATGTATCCCCCACTGTAAATTATAAGGATATTAGAAGTCGCTAAGGAGTTCTGTGTCCATATAAAGATACAAGGACATAAGCTGATTTATACAGGACAGGGAACTCCAGGTACTACTCATGTATTATAAGGGATAATGTATCCCCCACTGTAAATTATAAGGATATTAAAAGTCACTGAGGAGTTCTGTGTCCATATAAAAGCACAAGGCCTCAGGTTTATAAAGGTCTCAGAACTACAAAGTGATTTTTTAAAATATCTAATTATTTTCCAGTAGGGGGTACATAATCGTATCCATTATTATACACTCCATTCCACCTCATTTATAGATACACATGTGCTGTTACACACTGGATGTGTGATAACCTGATCTTCTCCTGTTACATCCATCATTCTTATTTCTTATATTTTAGGTCATTGTGGCCCAAGCTGTAATTGTGTCCATCATTAGATATATATTTTGGCACCCTACCCACCCCCATCACTTCTTAGGTTTGTGGCAGATTAAGAATTTAAACCTCCCTTGGATGTGTTTTTGCAGCACCAACCCCTCTTCCCCTGTCCGTTCTTTCACCGTTCAGCACGCCACCCACACCCCATCACCCTGTTCTACATGGTTTTCTCATGATCTTGCTAACCTCTTGGAAAGTTTGTGCTGCATTTTTTTGGCCCCAAGTTTCATAGTGGATTGAGCTACACAAGGTCAGGCACGCAAATTATCTGTGTTTCGCTCAAGGTGAATGCAGGAACCTGCTCTGTTCTTCAATGCTGCTGTCCTACTTCTGGTTTGTTATAAGTTTTTTTTTACAGTTTGACTCCATAGGGATTCATGGGAGGGGTGTGTTCTAAATAGATATAGACCTATCTCTTTGGGACTACTGTTTCTTCTTATTGACAGTATAGATGGGCCTGAACTTGATCCCAATTCTGAAGTGAATTTCACAGGTCCACCAGAATTCAGACTTTGCAGGTTTTTTCGTATTTCTCCGAACCGCCACTATTTTCAATAGTTATTGAACAATCCAGAATTTTTGAATTTAAAAATTGAATTGAACTGTTGATAGTTCTAGAAATTTAGATTTTACAAATCGTCAATTTAAGAAGTGCATTAAATTCTTTTACTGGAAGGTGTTTTTTTTTAAAGGGTATCGCCACCCTAGATACTAAAATTTCCTGTAATGTACGGTTCCCCAGCCCACCCCCAACCTCTGTGTTAGATATGTAAAAGAAGACTCAGAATCAAACTTACCAGCAATAATTACCTTAGCGCTCTGCTCCCCGCACCCTGTTTGCTGGAAGTTGCAAACAGGGGATGAACCAGCAGCCGCGTCTGTGATTGGCTGAGAGTCAGCCAATCACAGATGTGGCTGTCAGCAATGCAGACAGCCGAGGGAGCGCGGTTGGGTAAATTTCTGGGGCTTCTTTTACAAATCCAACATGGCGGTTAGGGGTGGGCTAGGGTACCCTACAATATTACAATGATCCGGAGGGTGGGAGGAAGGGAGGGGGGCCTCCCCTGAGCATTCCAGTGTCCTCGGGGAGGACAAGGAAGGAGCAGGGACAGGGTGACACACAGACAGCTCCTACTCTTCCCTTTTTCTAACTTCTAACTTAAAACAGGCACTGCAGGAGAACCATTTGGACCAGAGATGGAAGGTAAAGATTTTCAACACTACACAGTGGAGCCAGTGGTGGTTTACATTTTAGTTTTAAGGGGGGACATGACCTTTAAAGATTTTTGGCACTGATATATTTTCCCCCGACCACAGTAAGTTATTGCTATTTATACCTTCATTTTAGATGGTAATTTAACTTCCATTGATGTCAGTGGATCCGCTTGCAGATTTTAAAATTTTGTGATTCTTTCGAAAATCCAGGAATCTGCAAGCGGATCAGGAATCTATCCTGATCTTTTTCATTCCCCAACATCTATTTTCTCTTTTTCCAACAGATCCTACTTTTATCGATCATATTCCTTTTCATTCAGGGATACTGTATATATGGAATGATCCATGAATGTGACCACTTTCAATGGAAAGCAATGGCTTTACTTGCAAAATACATACAGGCTCATTTACCCAGAGCCGCTGTCGTTCAATATCGATTCAATATCGATTCAATATCGCATTTGCGACTGTGGGTTAATCCGAAAAGGGATTTACCCACAGTGGGATTTTAATGGCAGCTATTAGCTGTCGTTATAATCCAGCGCTAAAGGTAGCACAAATGCGATATTAAACCGCAAGTGCGCGAGTGGCGGATGCGCAGGTGTCTTTTGCATAATCCACGCAACAGGCGATTCCAAAACTGCACCGCATATTCCAAATGAGGCCTTACCAGTGCCCTGTAAAGAGGGAGAATAATATTTTTCTCTCTTGAATCTATTCCCCTTTTTATACAAGACAATATCTTGCTAGCTCTAGCCATTGCTACCTGGCATTGTTTGCTATAGCTAAGTCTGTTATCTACCAGAACCCCCAAATCTTTTAAAGACCCGGATATTAACCCTGCAGATGAAACAGTATGTACTGTACTCCTCAACAAAATTATATTTGGTGGTAAGAAAATACAGTCCTACCTCCCTGGTACTTTTCATTTTTAGAGAGTTGATATGTACCGTGTATTTTTTAAACCTACTAGTTGCAATTTCCCTTTGGATATCACTCCTCTGCATCATGCTCGATCTAACCAAAACGGAATACTTTCTCACTCATTTCCATTTCTATTGAATATACGGTTATTAACCCTTTAGAGTTAGCACACTGCCTGTGTGGACTTCTATCATCCTTCTCCAATTACATTAATATTAGTTTTCCCTATTACAAGATTGTCAAGATTTCCCCTTGTCACTATTAGTCAACAACTAAATTTCAGAATCTCCAGGACCTTACGTTATCTGCATTGGAGAGAAATTAGGAACATTCGGAATAATTAACATGATGAAATATACAATAATATATAATGTAAAGATTAGGAACATACGTGAATGGAAGTCTCTTATTTTTAAATTTCTCTAGGCTAATGTATTGTCTATCAAAACCAAACTGCATTATTCCTCCCAGTAAGATATCTCCAGCCTGGAAGAAACCTTCATTCCCAAAGTAATTAATTAGTTCACACGGTGACGATTCAGACACTGAAATATAAAGTAAGATTAAAGCCACAGACATAAGGATGGAATTTCTGATCTGTACAGGAGCCAAACAGAAAATAAAATCTGTATATTTCATGCTGGTCCCATATCCTTCCCATCAGATATTGAAATAAACAGGTAACGTGTCTGTCACAGATCAGCCTTACTGTAGGTCTAGATAGTGATAGACTAGAGTTTATATAACAAACCAAGGACATTCATCTCTCTAACCTGCAAATAACTGTAATTATGTATTTCCTTTAATAAAGAGGTCTCCATACTACCAACAAATATATCTCACTTTTATTCATGTGTAATTGCTGGGCTTTTACTGTAATTTACTGTAATTTATTTATCTTTTTTTTTTACTGTAAAGAGGTACACATTTCATAAGTTTAAAGACTATCAGGGTTATTCAATAAAAGTTCATATCTTTAAAAATGGTGCAGATTTCGCCCCAACCAATCAGATTTTAGCTTTCAAATGTTAAATAAGATCTGATTGGTTGGGACAACATTAACACCATTTTAAATGATAAGAACTTTTATTGAATCTCCCTGTTTGTGTTTGCAAACACATCACATTTTTGCAGCCAGTTAATATTCATAGTGTTGAACCTTCATTACTTCTAAAATCCACGCTTACAGGCAGGATTTCAGCTACTGAGTTGATTAAGATTTGTGGGTTTCTGCTTGTCTAGCTACTTTGTGAGAAAAGGACCATGGGTTCTCAATGGGATTATGATCTGGGGAATGTCCTGTGTCCAGGTCCAAAACTCTAACACACAGATGATTAATAAATTGCATTTAGATGGTTGGTAGTAGCTGTTGTAGGAGGACATTTTCAGTCAAATCTATTCAACCATTCATGGCAGTGTTCAGAAGACCTTTGAGTGAGGTCACTTGAACCCACACGTGGATTGTATCATGATGATACTGTTGGCACATGACTCATGGTAGCTTTCAACTTTTCTCCTCTGTACAAATAATTTTCTAGATGTCCTAAACATTTGTAAGGAAAATCCTTGTACTTCCTACAGAATTTCAGAATTACAATTGTCCTTTGAAAGAAGTGATTTCTTTGTTGTTTCTTGACACAAGGCCATTGTCCAAACAAGGCCTCATTTTGTATGTAAAATGTACAATATGTTCAAGAAGGTTCTCATTCGTCCAGGTCATGGTATATCTGTTGTATTCAGTTAGATCAACTGGAATTAAAGTTTAGTTCTTGAAGACGTTTCGCTAGTCATCCAACTAGCTTTCTCAATTCTTGTACAAGTCATTCTGAATTGAGAGATCCAGTCGGATGACTAGCGAAACGTCTTCAAGAACTAAACTTGAAGTCCAGTTGAACTAACTGAATACAACAGATATAAAATGTACAATGCTGTTTTGATGACTTACATATCACAATTGATATTACTAGATACCAATGGAGCCTTTAGAGAATGCAGAATTTTCCAAAAAACTAAAAAAAAATACAAAATGTATAAATATACTTAAATTGCTGGTACCCCAGTTTTATAATGGAATAGTCAAACTGGAAGGTTTAGCCACACCTTTGTCACTGCTAAAACCTCTGCATGTATTTAAAACTCAAAGGAAGTATAATGAAGTTCCTGTATTACACCCAATTATGTGCTGTTTTTAAAACATGTGACAGTCTTAGCCAATCAAAACATTTCTAATCAGACATACACTTCAGATTCTCTTACAGTGCCTCCCGCCTCCAAAGGCAAAAGGAAGACTTCCTGTAGAGGGAGAGTCCAGCTGCTGTTTGTTACACAGGAAATGATGTATGTGTAGGATGAAAACAGAAAGCACTTTGCATATCTCTGGGAATGCTGGGAGTAAGAGTTTTTTTTAAAGGTATAGTTCCCTTGAGACATAGCGTGCATTATCGCGCATGCACAATAATGTGTGCTATAGTTAATTAGAACCAGGAAGTGGTCGGGAATTTTCAGTGCTGCTGTGGTGGATCTCGTGAAATGTAAGTCTCTACAATTTTTCTCCCTGGCTCCCTGGCTATACTTTAATGTAATGAAGGAAATATATAGGCTTAATTTTTAATTGATATGCCCATTTAGATATAAATAAATGATTTTAAATAGCAGTATATTAAGTGTTACAGTTCAATATTTTCTTTTCCATTTTTAAAAAAATTGTTACATTTTTCTCAACTAACACTAGAAATGGATCCGAACTCAAAACCGAGTTCAGGTCGAACTAGTTTGTTTTTTTTGAACTCACAGTCTTATTTTCGATAATTATCGGTAACCCTCAAATGTAGCTTTCAAATTCGGTAACCCTCGAATAAAGCCTTCGATTTTGGTAACCCTCAAATGTAGTGTTAGATTTCAGTAGCCCTCGAATGTGGCCTTCAAATTCGGTAACCCTCTAATGTATTGTTCCATAACCCTCGAATGTATCGTTCGGACGGTAACCCTCAAATGTAGCATTTGGTAACCATCTAATTGGCCATAACCTTCTACTGTAGCATGCTGAAACCGGACAATGGGGGAAGGAAGTGTTTAAATTAATTATGGTGATATGGACATGTTCCCCAGATCATTTCCCAAGTGCCACAGTTATTAACAGTAAGTTACCACTGCTATTTTTTCTGTATTTAATCTAGGAATGCCGGGAATGAGAAATCATAACTTATTTCTTAGATTACTTAATCAATACTTTATAGTCTATCATAGGCGGCATCCGCTCCTGTGATTGGCTAAGGCGCAAAGTGTCTTAGCCAATCACAGGAGTGGATGTCGGGTTGAGCCCCTTCTGCTTGCTTTTGTGTAGGGGAAAGGCACAGAAGACAAGCAGAAGGCATCAAGGGAATGAAGGCTGGTAAGTACATTTGGGGACAGCTTTGTGTTATATAAACCTAGTGGGGTCAAAGTTTTCAGCTATCTCCTGCAATTTTTGTTTGGGGACATACCCTTTAATCTATTTCAGAAACTTCTTCAGACTTATTGATTAGGGATGGCATAGAACTCGAACTCGAACCCGAGTTCGAGCCGAACTGTTCGAGTTCGAACGGACCCGGACTTCTCGAACTATCTCGGACGCGGACTTTCGGTATTTCCCGGACTTTCGATGATTTATCGAATGTTCGGAACGGTCGAGTATCGAATCCGCGAGTAAAGTCTCCATTACAGCCTATACGCGAGCATCGAATCTGCGAGTAAAATGTCCATGTTACTTCGAACGTTCGAACGCGAAAGCTCGAAAGTAGCGCGCGTGAGAGTAAAATCGATTTTACGAAAGTCCTGGATATTGGAACATGCTCCCCAGACCATTTCCCAGGTCCCACAGCCATTTACATTAAGTTACCATTAATATTTTAGTTGTATTTGACTCGAACTTTTCGAACTATTTGCCTCCCATTGACTTTAATGGGTCCGTTTTCGAACTTTCGAACTTTCGAACTTTTACAATAGTTCGAAAGTTGAAAACGGACCGAACTTTCAATAGTTCGACCATCTCTATTATTGATATAAATATTGTATAATTGTTTCTGTTTTATTCATCTATATGTTTATTTATACAGAGCTATTTCTATAAGATATTGTTAGTGGGGGGCTACATAAGAGATTGTTAGTGGGGGGGTCTGTATGAGAGATGGTTAGTGGGGGGTCTGTATAAGAGATTGTTAGTGGGGGTCTGTATAAGAGATGGTTAGTGGGGGGTCTGTATAAGAGATGGTTAGTGGGGGTCTGTATAAGAGATTAACCAAACCCATCGTCTTATACAGACCCGCCCCACTCCATCTCTCATACAGACCCCCCCACTACGAGCCATCTAACCATCTCTTATACAGACCTCCCACTAACCATCTCTTATAACGACCCCCCCTAAACCATCTCTTATCAGACCCCACTACCACTCTTATAACAGACCCCCCCACTAACACTACCATCTCTATACAGACCCCCACTAACCATCTCTTAAACAGACCCCACTACCATCCCTATACAGACCCCCACTAACCATCTCTTATACAGACCCCCACCACTAACCATCTCTTTATAATACATAGACCCCACTAACCATCTCTTATAACAGACCCCCCACTAACCATCTCTTATACAGACCCCACTAACCATCTCTTATACAGACCCCCCACTAACCACTCCTATACAGACCCCCCCCCCCACTAACCATCCTATATCTTATACAGACCCCCCCACTAAACCATCTCTTATACAGACCCCCCCATAACCTCCTTATCACAGACCCCCGCCCCCCCCCCCCACCCACGATACTTTTTTTCTCCTGTGGCTCCCCTCCCCTCCTCCCTCATTCGTCAAGCAACCTCAATAAACCAAGTTTAAAAAAATCTAAAACCCTCTCACTCGAAAAATCTCTAAAGAAAAACGTAACCTGTCGGGGAGCCGCGGCTCGTCCAAACCGAGTGCCTTTGGCTTTTTTTTCCCAGCGGCTTCCCCGGTGCTCCTCTTCCTCTCGGTCTTTCGGATCGGGCGGCGTTCCGGCCGGACTCTCTCTTTCGGATTCGCGCGATCCTTGCATTCACGGTTTCACCGGGCGCCTTCTTTTAACTATTACAAAAGAGCGTTCCGCGCTTAAAGTGACAGTTCTTTTTTTTTATTATTATTATTGTCAAATCTTCCTATTGCGCAATCTGCTCTCTTCTTTTTCTTTCTTGGCTGTCCTCCTATTTTGTCCCTTTAGAGGAGAGTCCTTTTTTTAAAACCCCTTCAGCTTATCCCATTGGTCCTTGCCAATATATGTGGTTGTTTTCTATCTTCCTGGTGGTGTGCTTTTTCTTTGTATATATTTTGCCTGTTTTTGAACCCTGATTCATTCTGCTGCCCTGCCTGCCTGGCATCCAATTTGCCAGGGCATAGATTCATAAATTTAGGTTGAAGTCCCCGTTTTTTTTGTGCCAACAATTGGTTAATGATGTAACAATTACCAGTTAAGCCCCCCCTCCCTTGTACTACTGTTGTAACCTGGTACATATCAAATTTTTTTTTTGGCCCACTCAACAGAGCAAGATATTTATGGAAATGGACCACAAGACAAGACCTGATCTGTAGGTAAAAATGTTGTGACAAAGTTAATAAACACACCGTGAGAAACGTTTTAACATTTTGTTTTTACTTTTCCGGAATTACCCTCAGACTAATCACGCTTTGTCTTTGCTGTGTATGGTGCCAACATGATTGCTTGACCAGTCACGGTATTACTATGACTGACCATATGATGTACGATATATATAGATATCTATACACACCCTGACATATGATAAAAAATGACCAATGAAATTTTAAGATCTCAAAAAAAAAGGGGGCACAAATCTAATAATTTTAATCGTCAACACCAACCAATCAAAATGTTATTTCATCACCTGCAATAACCCCGTTAAAATGCTAACATCTAATTGGTCCAGATTGTGCCAAGTGTCTAACAGATGCCAGAAATGCACAAATCAGACCCTTGTGTGTTTTATTATTATTATGTGTTTATGCAATAAAGTTGTTGAGCACAGTCCTCTTTTTTGGGTGTTTTGATTGTTGTACAAATAATCCCTTTTCCCCTTTGCCTCTCTCTCATCCTATCTTTTTTAACCTTTCTTCTTTTCTTCCGTCTTCATTTCTTTTTCCTTTCCTTCTTTTTGGTGTTTCTTTTTTCTTCAATTGATTGATTAGCCGAGCGCATTACCCTCCTGAGGACCTCTAGACATAGGGGCAACGGGGCAAAATCTGGGATTTAAAATTACCAACCAGGATGCAATGAGTTTCTCCTTTCTCTGCTTGAACGACTGTGTCATTGTCAAAAAATCAAATTCCTTTTGGAAAAAAGTTTTAAAGGAAAAAAAGAAATTCAACGGGTGGCGCCGTGGGGGTGTTTTGGTGGTGGTTGTGGTGGGGGGGGGGGGGGGGGTGTTGGTGAAGCAGCATTGTACTCATTGTAACTCAACGTCCTCTCTGTGGATCTCAGAAATACCCGACAGAAACAAGAACAGGAGAGGGCCACAATCTATCAATGGGGAATACACTGAGGCCTCACACAACAACAGTCAGAATGGGATAGGATACAAGAGCACTTAAAAACGCCTAAGCTGCACTAAACGGTATTTTTTATTGTAATTCCAGTTGTACATAACCATATCTGCTACTAAATTTTCCCTTCATTCCTTCATGGTCCTCCCTTCATCCCCCTGGGGGATTGCTGTAGAAGTCAACAGCTTTCTGCCTTTAAAAATCACAAGGGTTTTAGGGTGAGCTTTTTTTTCCTTTACGGTAAAAGGGCATATCTAATCTAAAAAACCGAAAAACAGGTTATTTTAAATTAACCCCATAACTGGAACCTAAATCAATTCTAAAACTTCCTTATATTTCCCAGCTTCAAGCCGGTTCCTTTGGCTTCTCAAACAAACCTCCAACACTATTCTTCTGTGAGTAGTTTTTACTAAACTGTAGCTGGAAATGGTGGGAAGAGTTTTTGACAGTTGGAATGTTTTATGCTGTGTGCAGTTGGTTTGTGGGGAAAAATCAGGAGGTCAGATTGGGAAGTGGGAGTGGTTAACAAGAGGGAAGGGGGAGAACCTGCTAAACAAAATGTTGCTGGATTAAAAGGCATGCAAGCAGCGCCACAAATCATAGTATGCTAATTACAGTATTCAATTATAGATTAAGATGAGGCAAGGCAAGTCATTATTTGAGTTATGATCCCCCCTTTAAGGTTCTTTTGGCCCCTGGAGTTTCGAAAAACATTTTGTTGGTCGCTCATATAAGTGTTCCTTGATTGGTGGCCATCTGTTGGCAGCGAGATAAAGCACCAATTGAAAACTAAACTAAACTTTCTTTTTTTTTTTTTTTTCAAATTGATGTTGTCGGGGCCCATTTTTTTTCTTCCCTTTCTTCTCTTTTTTCTCTCCCATCAATTTTCCATTTATAAGGAAAACAGATATTGGATTAGTATCGTAGAGACAGAGAACGCTGGTCTTTTCTGCATACAAAACACCACCTGTATTATGCAAAGCATCTGGTTGGTATAAAAAGGACTGACCCTTTAGCCTATAATAAAGATTACATACTCTTTTTTCTTCTAGGTGGGATTGTTTTGTTTGTGTAATGTTTGCCCGTTGGCTAATTATTTTGCGAATCCAAATCAAAATGTTTACTTTTATTTTCGTATTTAACTGGTTAGATAACAGTTAGATCAATTTTGATTGGTTGGCAATTTTTGCAAACACCTTTTGTAAAATCATAAACTGAACTTGATGAACTGGCCTCCCCTTGTCCCCTTGCACCTGTAATTAAAGGGCAACTAATACTGTCACCAACTAACTTTTAACAAATGACAATGTACCTAGGGCAAGGGCGGTAAGATTATTTTCCCACTTTTCCCCGATATTGTTTTGTTGAATTGAAGAGCTAATCTTAGCTGCCAGCTGCAAGGGGGGGACAAAGCAGTTTTTTTTTTTGCTGCTGCTGCGCCTCATAGAAATGGGGGGTTTGCGCAAGTAACCAATCCAAAACCTACGCCACAGAACTTCTTGGATATATTGGGAATAAAATGTTTAATAATACCCTGTACAGATCTACCTTATCATCTTGTTTAATGGATTTACAAAACAATAACAGTGTGAAATAAACAGTCCTCTACTACTACCTCAGGCCAACTGGGCCGACTTAATCGGCAGAGCGTCACGAGGCTGCTTCTGTCCTTGCGCTCCTGGCTGGATTGTCTGTCATATTGAATCAATAAAATTACAAAAATGTCCCCTTTAAGGTCATTTTTTTTTTTTTACTCTCTTTTGGGCATCCATCAATAATATTAGACCTCTGCTTTAATTGCTTTTCCCATTTTTTGAAAACATCAAATGCTTTAACATTACTGTGTTAAAAGAAGGAAAAATAAACCCAATCGTCCTAGATACCCTAGGGGTGTCCGACCAGTAGCCCTGGCACTGCAGTTTCTTCTATTTGGTCCCATTCAAGGATATTTAATAATACTCACCTTCCCTTCACTTCTTTTCTTTCCCCCTATTAATATATCCAGGGTGAGGACCTCAACTTACTATACCTGTCATTAGGTAATACTTACAGAGTTTTGTCCTAATCATCAGTGAGCACAAGACATGCTCAGTGTGTTTTAACCCAGGAGATGAATTTCCCCAGTTTGCCTACTTTTAATTCACCGGGGTGCGTGTTACCACTATTTATCCTATCCTATTAATAAAATAGAGAAAATTCACCGGTGTGAGTTTTATCACTATTTATTAAAATTCCTATTAATAAAATAGAGAGATTCCCCTGGGGGTTTTACACTAGTATCATATCCTATTAATAAAATAGAGAAAATTCACCTGGAGTGAGTTTTACACTATTATATCTCCTATTAAAAATAGAGACCAATTCGCCTGGGTGAGTTTTACACTATTTTCATATCCTATTAATAAAATAGAGACAATTCGCACTGGGTGAGGTTACACTATTACAAGATCCCTATAATAAAATAGAGACAATTCACCTGGGTGAGTTTTAACTCTATTTATCATTCTATTAAATAAAATGGAGAAAAGAAAAGAAATTCCCGTGGTGTGAGTTTACAATATTTATATATCCTATTATTAAAATAGAGACAATCACCTGGGTGAGTTTTACACTATTTATCGAATATACTATATAAAATAGAGAAACGGACCTGGTGTGAGTTTTACACTATTTATCATATCCTATTAATAAAATAGAGAAAATTCACCTGGGTGAGTTTTAAACTATTTATCATATCCTATTAATAAAATAGAGAGAATTCCATGGGTGAAGTTTACCTATTTATCATATCCTATTAATAAAAATAGAGAAACTTCACCTGGGTGAGTTTTCCACTTTTATCATGTCCTATTAATAAATAGAGAGATTCGCCTGGGTGAGTTTACATATTATCAATTCCTAGTAATAAAATAGAGACAATTCACCTGGGGAGTTTTACACTATTTATAATACCTCTAATAAAATGGAGAAAATTACCTGTGTGAGTTTTACATTTTACAATATTTATCATATCTATTATTAAAATAGAGACAATTCACCGGGTGAGTTTTAACTATTATCATATCCTATTAAATAAAAATAGAGAAAATTCACCTGGGTGAGGTTTTACACTATTTATTCATCCTATTAATAAAATAGAGGGGAGAATTCACCTGGGTGAGTTTTACACTATTTATCATATACTATTACCAAAATAGAGAAAAATTCACCGTGGTGAGTTTTACAATATGGATCATTCCTATTAAAAAATCGAGGACAATTCGCCTGGGGAGTTTACACTATTTATCAATGCCTATTAATAAAAATAGAGAAATTCGCCTGGGTGAGTTTTACATATTTATCATATCCTATTAAAAAATAGAGACAATTCACCTGGGATGAGAGTGTTACACTATTTTTATCCTATTCCTATTAATAAATGGAGAAAATTCCCGTGTGAGTTTTACACTATTATCATATCCTATATTAAATAGAGACAAATTCACTGGGTGCGTTTTACACTATTTATCATATCCGATTAATAAATAGAGAAAATGACTGGGTGAGTTTTACCCTATATCATATACTATAATAAATAGAGAAAATTCACCTGGGTGAGTTTTAAACATGTATCTATTCCTATTATAAAAATAGAGAAAATTCACTTGGGTGAGTTACACATTTATCATTTGATCCTATTAATAAAATAGAGAAAATTCACCGGGTGAGTGTTACACTATTATCATTCCTATTAATAAAAATAGAGAAAATTCACCTGGGTGAGTTTTACACTAGTTATCATATTCTTTAATAAAATAGAAAAAAATTCCCCTGGGTGAAGTTTTACACTAGTTATCATATCCTATTAATAAAAAGAGAGGATGCCCAGGGTGATTTTTACACTATTTATCATTCCTATTAATAAAATAGAGAAAATTCCCCTGGGTGAGTTGTACACTATTTATCTATCCTATTTAATAAAATAGAGAAAATTCACCTGGGTGAGTTTACCACTATTTTTACATGTCCTTTAAAAAGAGAGAAAATTCACCTGGTGAGTGTTACACATTTATCAATCCTATAATAAAATAGAGAAAATTTCACCTGGGTGAGCTTTTACACTATTTATCAATCCTATTAATAAAATAGAGAAAATTCCCCTGGGTAAGTATGTACACTATTTATCAATCCATTAAAATTAAAATAGAGAGAATTTCCCCTGGGTGATTTTTTACACTATTTATCATTA
This sequence comes from Hymenochirus boettgeri, assembly GCA_019447015.1. NCBI lineage: Eukaryota > Metazoa > Chordata > Amphibia > Anura > Pipidae > Hymenochirus > Hymenochirus boettgeri. The sequence continues at coordinate 125,263 of JAACNH010000588.1, read as the reverse complement.
TCCTATTAATAAAATAGAGAAATTCCCCTGGGTGAGTTTTACACTATTTTCATATCCCTCTTAATAAAATAAGACAATTCACCTGGGTGAATTGACACATATCAATCCTATTAAAAAATAGAGGAAAAATTCACCTTTTAAGTTTTACACTATTATATCTTTGGCTGAAAAACACCACATGTGTAGGTATTTTAACATAACAAATAAGGTGTTTCAGATGTATTACCAATTAATACTACTTTGAAAACCCACTAGGGAGTATTACTGTTTACCATTATATGTGCTGAGGCTTTTAAGCACTGATTAGTTGCTACTCTTTATACATAATTTTGCTTTGATTGATAATTGCGCCTTTTTAATAACTGATGAAAAGAAAAGTTGAAAGTTTAAAAACTGTTGGTAAAGGCTGGTGGGTATAGGGTAAATAAAGCAAAAATAATGCCCCTTTAAAATATATCCCTCAGAATCATGTTGACGTTATGGTAAATAAAGAAAATCTGAAACTTTAAAAAAAAAAGATCTTTAAAACGCGAGCAAAAAATTATAACTTTTAAAAAAGTGAAATCCTCAGCGTATTACAGTAAATGCGGAAATGTCTACACCCCCCCGAGCTACTTATTAGTATTGAGAAAACACTCCACATGTACTGACACTCAGGGACCCGTCCGGTGGCCGGGGCTAATAATGCCCACTTATGCGTTTTCACCACCTCAGACTTGGCGAATAGGAATGGCTAAATATAACGCCAAAATACACTTTTACATTTTATAAATATTCTTCAGCAGTGACCGCAGACATGTATAAGCGAAAAGCGAAAAGGAGCGGTTAATGACCTTTCACCGTATCGCTATTTATAGCGAAAGTCCAAATTTGGTGAAAAAGCTTAGCGTTAAAGAAGACGAAAACAACGGGGGAAAGTTTAACGAACCTTTAAAAAATGCCCCTCGGTTGGTGAGCCAACTATGTATTGGCATTGAAATAAAAGGCATAAAAGATATTTCCAACTGCTTTGACTGTAGGGAGTCTAATAACTCTATGGTGAGCAGAATGTAATTAAATACAATCTAGCTTCTTTCTTTCACCACAATGGATTCTATAATCTTGTATAAGTTGTTATGCCTCTGTCTACCTGGAAATAGGGGCCCTATTTATAAAAGATTGGTATCGTATCGAAAAACCGATCGTTTATCGTAAATAACGAGCCGGTGGTTTACCGATTACGACAGTTATCTACCCGATTAATGACAGTTATTTACGATACTGGTCGTTATTTACCGATCAACAAATGGTATTTAACTGATAGCGGTAAAAATTACCGGTCGTTATCGGTAAAATAAAGACGGTATTAACGATAACGACTGGTATTTAACGATATCGTTAAATGACGGCGTATCGGTAAATAACGGTCGTATCGGTAAAAAACCCGGGTCGTTATTTTACGATAACGATCTCTGTATTTTACGAGAACGATACCGATCTTTTAAAATAGGGCCCTAGGGTGTAGTTTAGAACAGATTTAATATCTTAATACAGGGAACAAATAAATTATTTAGAAATATTGTAAAAAATGAAAGAAAGTTGCTACAAGACAAAAAAACGGATGATGACAAAATATACAAACCCAAGAATTTGTTAAAGGGAACTGTAGTCTCCCCTACAAGTGACTTTATCAAAAGCACACTCCTTCTTTTAAAATGACACAGGGCTTCTAGCTGCAGTCCAAAATCCAAAGTCTACAGCAGTATAGAAAGGATGGCCTTTCCTGAAGCAACATGAGCTGTCACGTGTCCAGCCACCCATGCTTCGGCACCAAAATTCACGTTTGAACATGTACACTTGTATATCTTCGACTGCATCATAAACCATGTCTTCTTAATCATTTGTAAAGCTAGCCAAAGCTGAACATTTAGAGCTTATAGTGGAGCCCTACCTAACAGTTTATCCAAAGGAAGACAAAAGCTAGGGAAGGATCTTGGATCAACAAGAACTATATATAGTTCTTTACATTATGTATTATGTGCTTTTATATTTTATATATTTTAGGGCTTTATTGTGAATGTAGATGATTTTATTTAAGAGTGTAGATGTGTATGTAGGGGTGTTGTTGAGTAACTGTTTGTGTGTGTGTTGTGTTAGTAGAGAAAAACAGGTGAGTAGTGCAGCCTTAGACCCAGGTGCATTTTATTCGAACAGTGACAGTTGGGGTTTGATTTGATCACATGACCCTGAAACCCATTAATGTTCATGTTGAGTATTTGACCCATTGCAGTCAATGGGATTTAAAAGGCCGAAACTGAAAATTGAGCTAACACCCTGTTGTATTCAGAAGATTCCTAACACCTTGCGTTTAGGTGTCCTATGTAGAAAAAAGAAACAGAGAAGAATTGAGTGCATGTCTTAGTAATATCTTAGAAAATAGTGATATTGTAGAGTTGGGGCTTTTTTACGCAGTTCATTGAGCCTCACAGGAACTCAGTCACGGCACAGACCAGAAGTGTAACTACAAGGCCTATAACTTTAAAGGGTAGGGTCACCAAAAATAAACTTTTTTATATGTTCTTATAATAGCACCAACCTCAAAACGCCATGTTCATTTTTCTAAAAATCCATTTCGCCTTGCATGATATTAATGAGATATATATCAGCCCTGCACTTCCTCTTCCACTTCCACTTTAGGATTGACCACGAGCTGCAGCTTAGAAAAAAAAAAAAAATCTTCCTGTGTTTTGTGTGTGTTCTCTCTATCTCTCTCTATGGGCTGCTGGCTGCAGCTGTTGACGGATTTCTTCATACACATAACTATACAGCTGTGATTGGTTGAGAGGGAAAGAGGGAGGGATCCAGGGGTCAGGACCATTATGATGCAACTTCCTCTGTCTCACTGCTGGATGTTAACAGACATGCTCAAGAACATGAAAAGCACAGAGGCAGGTAATGTAACCTGTCTATGTTCATCGCTGTATTGATCCATGATGCAGGATTAAGCCAGTACAAAGGTCTGTAACATTTTGAACCACTGAGACCGATTTACATGCTGTAATAAAGTTTGTTTGGGAGCACTTATTTGGGCCAAATAAATATAAAAATAGTTTTGGGGCGTGGACTTGCCCTTTAAGATCCAGAAAGATAGAGACACCACCCTATACTTGTTTGAAAGTATGAGATATTTCTCTTTCAACACTTCTATAGAGACAAAAGTTATTCTTTAAAGTATATACATAGTTGAAATAGATGAGGTCAACGATAGGGACCATTAAGTTATGGAGCAAATATAGTTATAGAATATAATAAAAGGCAAACATACTAAACAAAGTTATATCATTTTTCATTACCATAAAACTACAGAACAATCTGTTCGTAATACTTGCAGATAAAATGTTTGTAGCACGATTTAGTCAATAACTAAGAGATTGAGGACACTGTAGGAAAAGGTGAACCTTTGTATTATGGACTAAAGTTCATTTTTTACAGACAAGCTTCGAGAGGATACACTTCTCTCTTCATCGGTCAAGCAGAGTACTAAGCGACACAGGGCACATCACCAATCTTTAAAGTGATTTAGAGTCAACCTTTTTTTGGAACTCCTATTATGTCTAGAATGCTAAACAAGGATTAGCATATAGGGTGAAAACGATAAGCAGTAAAGCCAATAAAACAAACAAAAAAAGTAAAACATTAGGTAAACTGTAAATAGGACATAATAAGTAAAGTTAATGAGTTGATACAGCCAGGTTACAAGCAGACAGGTCGGAGGGGGGAGGGAGAAGAGGAAGAGAAGAGAGGAAAGAGAGGGAGAGGGAGAGAAAGTGAAAAGGGACGAGTGGAAGGAAGAAGAAAAAAAGGGGAGGGATGGGAGGAGAAGAAGAGAAGAAGTGGGAAGAAAGGGAAAGAGAGAGGAAGGAGGAGAGAGAGGAGAGAGAGAGAAGAAAAGAGGGAGGAAGGAGGGAGGAGAAGAGGAATGAGAGAGGAAGAGAGTGAGGAAGACGAAGTGAAGGTGGGAAGGGAAGAGGAAAAGGAAAGTGGGAGAGGAGAGAGAAACGGACAGAGGAGGAAGTGGGAATGGGAACGAGCAGAGGGAGAGAGAAGAGAGAAGAGCAGGGAGAGAGGGGGAAGAGATGAGAGAAGAGAGAGGGAAGGGAGATGGAGGGAAGTGGAAAGGAGAGGGAGAGAGGGGAGAGAAGAGGACGGAGGGAGAGAAGAGGAGAGAAGGGAAGGGAGAGGGGGAAGAAGGAGAGAAGGAAGTGGGGAAGAGAGAGGAAGTGGAGAGAAGAGAGGAGAGGGGGAAGGAGAGAAGGAGAAGAAGTGGGAAGAGGGAGAGGAAGTGGGGTGAAAAGGAAGAGGAAAAGTGGGATGAAAGGAGGAGAAGTGGAAGAGGAAAGAGAGAAGATCGAGAGAGAGAGAGAGAAGTGGGAAGGGGGAGGAAAAAAGGAGACCTGAAAGAGAGAGAAGGAGAAGAGGAAGAGGAAGTGCGAGAAGGGGGAGCACGAGTGGGTGAAGAGGGAGGAGGGAAGGGGGGAATGAAGAGAGAGTGGGGGCCGGAGGGAGAAGGAGGGAGGGAGGAGAGAAGGGAAAGAAGAGGAGAATGGAAGGAGAAAGAAGGGGAAGGGAAAGGGGAGAGGGGGAGAGGAGGGGAGAAGAAAGAGAGAGGAAGAGGAGAGAGAAAAGAGAGGAGAGGAGAGAAAGCAAGAAGGAAAGAAGAAGGGGGGAGGGAGAGGAGAGGAGGGAAAGAAAGGAGGAAAAGAGAGGAAGGAGGGGAAAGGAGGGAAAAAGGAGAGAGAAGGAGAGAGGAGAGGGGAGAGAGAGGAAAGTGGGGACAGGGAGAGAGAGAGACGGAGAGAGGAGAGGAAGACGAGAGAAGAGGAGGGGAGAGGGAAGTGGAGGAAAAGGGAGAAAAGGAGAAGTGGGAGGAGAGAAAGGGAAAGAGGGAGTAGAGGAGGAGGGAGAAGGGAGGAGGAAGGAGGGAGGGAGGGAGGGGAAGGAAGGAAAGAGGAGGAAGGGGCGAGAAAGGGAGAGGACCGAGAGGAAGAGGGGAAGAGGAAGTGGGGAGAGAAGGAGAGATAAAAGATGGAAGGGAGGAGGGGAGAGAGAAGAAGGGTGAGAGAGGAGAGAAGTGGGAAGAAGGGAGAGGAGAGGGAAGAGGAGGAGGAGAGGAGGGAAGTCGGGAGAAGGAGGGAAGAGAGGAAGAGAGAAGAGAGGAGAGGGAAAAGTGGGGAGATGGGAGATAGAGGGAGAGATGGGAGAAGAGAGAAGAGAGGAGGAGGGGGAGGAGGGGGAAGAGGAGGGAAAGGAAGACGTGGGAAGAGGAAAAGGAGGGGAGAGGGAAGGGAAAGGGGAGGAAGGAGAAAGGAGAGGGAGGGATGGAGAGAAGAGAGGAAGGGAGACGGAAGTGGAGGGAGAAGAGAGAGGACGGGTGGAAGTGGGAGGAAGAGAGATGAGAGAAAGAAGTGGGAGAGCGAGGAAGAAAGTGGGATGATAAGGAAGTGGGGAAGGGGGGGGGAGGAGAAGAGGCGAGAGAGGAAGAGAGGGGAGGAGGAGGAAAGTGGAGAGGGGAAAGGAGAGAGAGGAGGAGGGAAGAGGAGTGAAGGGGAGGAGGGAGTGGGGGTGAGAGGGAAGGGAAGAGGGAGGGAAGGGAAGTGGGAATGGAGAGAGAAGGAGAGGAGAGAGAAGAGGAAAGGGAGAGAGACGTGAAGAGGAAGTAGGGAGAAGGAAGAGAGAAGTGGGGGACGAAGTGAGAGAAGAAGGAAGAAAGTGGAAGAAGAAGAGGGAAGAGAGGAGGGAGAGGGGAGGGGGAGAGGGAGAGAGGAGAGGGGAGGAGAGGAGGGGAGAGGAGGGGAGGAGAGGGAGGAGAGAAGAGGAGGGGAGAGAGGAGGAGGAAGTGGGAAGGAGAAGAGAGGGGAGAGAGGAAGGGAGAACCAAGGGAAAAAGAAGAGTGGAAGAGAAGAGAGAGGAGGAGAGAGCAGAGGGGAGGAGAGGAGAGGAGGAGAAGGGAAGGAAGGGAGAAGAAGAAGAGAGAACGAGAGAGAAGAGGAAGGTAGGAAGAGGAGAGGGAAGAGAGGAGGTAGGGGAGAGAGAAGAGAAGAGGGCGAGGAAGGGGGAGGAGGGAAGAGATTGAAGGAAGAGGGAGGAGGGAAGAAGAAGGTGGAGAGAGAAGGAGAGGAGGAAAGGAGGAGGGAGGGGAAGGAAGAGAAGAAGCGAGAGGAGGAGACGAGAGGGAGAGAAGGAAGTGGGAGGAGGAGGGGAGGAGAAGGGAGGGGGAGAGAGGAGAGGAGGGAGAGAAGGGGAGAGGGGAGGAGAAAGGGAGAAGAGAAAAGGAAGTGGGAGATAGAAGATAAGAGGGGGAAGAAGAGAGGGAGAGAGGGAGAGAGGGGGGCAGAAAAAGGAGGAGGGACTGAAGGGAAGTGGGAAGAGAGAGGAAGAGAGAGAAGTGGGAGGGGGAAGGAAGGGAGGAGGGGAGAGGAGAGGGAGGGTAACAGAGAAGGAAGAGAGAGAGAAGGGGGAAGGAAAGAAGTGGGAAGAGAGGAGAAGACAGGAGAGAAAAGGAGAGGAATGGAGAGAGGGAGGAGAAGGGAGGAAAGTGGGGGGAGAGAGAAAAGAAGGGAAGTGAGGAAGAGAAGAAAGAAGTGGGGGAAGAAGGTGGGAGCGAGAGGGAGAGAGGAGGGAGAGAGAAGGGAAGCGGAATGAGAGAAGAAGAAGTGGAGAGGATGAGGGGAGGAGGAGGAGAGGGAGGAGAGAGGGGAGGAGGGATGAGAAGAGAAAGTGGGAAGAGGGGGGAGGGAGAGAGGAGAGAGAAGAAATGGGAGGGAGGAAGAGGGGGAAATCGAGGAAGTGGAAGCAGAGAAAGGAGGAGAAGGAAGTGAGGGGAGGGAGAGGAGGGGGAGGAAGAGAGATAGAAATAGGGAGCGGAAAGGGGGAGAAGGGATGAAGAGACGAGGAAGACGAGGAGAAGAAGGGGAAGGGGAGTGGAGAGGAGAAGTGGGAATGATAACAACATACTCCTGGATAGTGGATGAGGCAATCCCATGTCCCTATTAAACATTTGTTAGTTGTTCATTGAAGGTCATTCCAAGTTCAAAGGATTCCTTTCCTGGGTGTTTTTTAAATTGCCTTTAAGTATCAATATTGAGAGGTACATGTCAGAATGATTAGGAAGTGTGAAATGGTGTCGGGGACTGGTGTGCAGGTTGTGTTGTTTATTCCTGGGCAATTGGGTTTATTTTCATGAATTGTTATAGCGTGTCTTGTGTTATCATTCTCTGGCGTAATTCTTGTCCTGTTTCCCCAAATAACGTGCAGTGGGACACTTTGTACATTGAGTGATACATTCCGTGGATGGTAGGATGAAGGTGCCTTATCTGTGCTATGTTGGTTGATCATGATATGATGACATAGTTTACATTACTTATTATTGCCATGGTTGGGTCCCTACAGTTGAGACCATTAAGATCCGAAGGGCATATTCTGTTACCAGTTTCTGTCTGAGGTGGGTGGTTGGCGGAATGCTAAGATTGGAGGGTCTGGAAAGATGTGTTTAAGGGCGTCATCTCCGAGATAATTGGCTGACATATTTTGCGTATTCCCTATAGTGTAGGTTGTATGTGTCACTAGTGGAATGCGTTGTGTTTTGTTTTTTTCTTTTGTATTAGTAGGTTTTCCTTGGTGTTTTCAGAGCCTTATTAATGTTTGTGGACTATGTTAGGCTTATACCCTTCTGTGTTAGTGACAGTGCTAGCTTATCAAGATGTTTGTTCCGATCCTTGGGTCTGAGCATATTCTGTTTGTAACCTGAGATGGCCTGGCTGTGCATATGGCCTGGCTGTGCATTATGGCCTTTTGCTATGTACAGAATGGCTGGAAAATGGAGAGAATGGAGGTAGCTGCATCTCTCTGTAGGTTTTCTATAGATGGAGTTTGTGCAGTTTACCATCTTTAATGAGAATGTAGTGTCAGAAAATGAATGAAATTGCTCTGTGTGTAGTCCATTTTTAGTGCGGATGGGAGTGGATGGAAGTTGTAAATGAGCCTGTGAATTTAGTGAGGTTTTCCTCACCTTCTGTCCATAAATAAAAATATCATCAATGTAAGCTGATAATATCTGTATAGTTTATGGTGTGAGTGATGTTTGAAATACTCTCCTCCAAGTCTGCCATAAAAAGGTTTGCGTATTGTGGTTGCCAGTGTTACTTCCAATAGCAGTCCCATGAATAATGTGAGTACGAATAAATTGATTAGTTTGGTGATTACAGCAGTTACTTATTTATTATTATTGGAGGATAAAAGAAATTTTATGGCAAGGCGTTAATGCCGTCTTTGTGGGGGATATTGCTATAAAGGATTCTACATCCATAGTGACAAGAAGTGTATCAGGTGGAAGATCCTTAATGTCACTGAGTTTATAGAGAAAACTGTGGTATCTTGTAGGAAACTGGGAGTTATTTGTACTAAAGGTTTGAGATACTTTTTTCTATTTGCCTGACAGTGGTTCTGGTAAGTGTGTTCATACCTTAATGATGGGGGCTTCTGGGAGCGTTGTTATGAATTTGTGGGTAGCATGTAGAAGGTACTAGTGTCTGGATATTAGAATTAATTGTTCGAAAGCCCATCTGGCCTTTCCTTGGAAATCTCTGATAAGATTTCCCTGAAAAATCCTGTGTGGGACCTGTTGTTAATTTTTGTAGTGTGTATGTCTAGAATGTCTGTTACCTTCTTATATATATTTGTTGTATCCATAATGACTACAGCTCCTCCTTTTATCAGCTGGTTGATGGTGAAATTGTTGTTGTTGTAATTCCTTGTATAACTGTTCTGTTCCAGATGTGACAGGTTATATGTGGGGTTTTTTCTGTTCTGTAGTCGTGGTGAAGTGACTCATGCACCTGAGGAAGGGGGTAACCACGAGAAAACATTGTGCACAGACCTATGTCAAAATAAAGTTTATACTCACCAAGTGAGTCGGCCCTCTCTTCACATTATTTCATGAAGTGACTCTAGTTTGAAACTTTTGATATAGGTGTCAATTTTCTTGTTGCGTCCTGGTGGTGGTGTAAAGGTGTGGATTAATTTCGTTTTTATTAAATAGTTGTGGCAGGTGGTATCCAAGCTGATGGAAAATTCTTGTAACTCTATCAACGTTAAAGATGTGATGTACCCTGTGTTTCTTAGTAATTGCTTGACCTGAGTAAGAGAGAAGTGTATTCTCTCGAAAGCTTGTCTGTAAAAATGAACTGTTAGCATAATAAAAAAGGTATCACCTAATCATACAGTAACTCATCTCTTAGTAATACATTTAAATTTATTCAAACAAGGATGGTTCATTAGAAGTGTATGAGCCATAAACAATATAACCAAGTCAATTTCATAATGATCTTGATCTTTTTAGAGATAACAGAACCTGATGGGTTACACTCCATGAAATAAAGTTAAAAGGGTCACTTCAAAATGTATATTCATAACCAGGATACCCTCAAAGCAACTTTTGCTATATTTAACTTATATTTGAAATTCCTAGGAGGCTTTCCAAGACCAATCCCTTCTGGCAGACTCCCATTCTTCCGGTGTAGAAGCATTAAAGATGGTATAATGGGCAATGGTGGGTGGATGCTTCCAAAACTGCCTCCACTGCTGCTATGCAAGCTGTGGCGAGGGATCAACCTCGGAAGTTATGTTAAACAGGATAAAAGGATGAAAATGTTATCTTAAAAGAGTTAGGTTTGAGGGGGGTCCTGATTGAAATTAATTTTGAATGATTTTGAATGTGGAAATCACTGCAAAATTTTAACCATGAAACCATAAATTTTGAATGTGGAAGTATGTTGCCAAAATTTCAGATGTTTTGTGACAAAATGTAACCAGTAGTTTGGGTGGGAAAATCCTATTATTAACATTACCTTCTATATTACATTTGCCTTCCTTTCTTTAGTTGGTCTATCTGCAGATTGCAATCTCTTTCGGTGTTACTTTATTTATATAGAATCTGTTTATCTTTTACAGATGTACAAACTGTGGATTGTACAGAAGATAGATGGTCTAATAAAATCGAACAATTTGCATTCAAGGGCCATAGATTCCTTCCTATGAAGACAAATCGGACACTTTTAACTGCCGTACCTGTGGTTTGTTCTTTTATATCTATATCGGTAGTGTTATCTTATAAATATCACACACACTCCTGTGGTTAAAGCCAAAACCAAACCCTCAGTTACATCCTCCTCTTCTCCCTCACATTGTCTTCCTCTGCTGCTTTCGTTCATGTGGCCATCCAGAGAAGGTGACCTGACTGCTCAGACAAGTACATTGGTGATCAATTTCACAATCTCCGTATCTTGTGTTCTGGCTAAATCAGTCACAACTTGTCATTGCCTTCAATGCCACAAGCCTGGGAGCAAGATAAGAAATGGGTGGAACTAGAGTGTCCATCTGCCTGGTCCTTCTCTGTACCCTGATCCAGGTGTTTGTGATATGCCTGGTCTGACTGATCTCCTCCCCACCATCCCAGACTATGACACTCACACTTACCTGGAAGATGATATTACAATGTAATGAAGGGTCTGTTCCTTGTTTCTACACTGTGATTGGTTACATGGGATTCCTGTGCATTAAGTTTCATGTAGCTTTCCTGGTTAGGAAGTTACCAGCCAGTTTCAATGAAGCCCAGCTGAATCACTTTCAGCATGCTGGTGTTCTGCGCATGTTTGGGGTCTCATCCCAGCTACCTGAGTACCAAGGGTAAATACATGGTGGCTGTGGGATCTTTGCTATCCTGGCTTCCAGTGCAGGGTTACTGGGCTGTATATTCATTCCCAAGTGTTACATTATCCTGTTCCACCCTGAGCAGAACACCAGGAGACCCATCACTGGGAAACCAAGTTATTGATTGATAAGAGCCCTGCCTAACAGATGATCAAGAAGAGAAGTAATAACCAGGAGGTCCTTGTATCAACAAGAACTATATATTTTACTTTATATATTGTGCTTGTATGGTAAACATTTTAGAATTTATTTTGAAAATGTGTGTGGTAGGTGTGTGTGTTTGTGGTTAGGGTGTGTTTGAGTAATTTATTGTGTGTGATGTGTGTTTATGTCAGAGAAACACAATCCGGGTTATTCAATAAAAGTCTTACGTTAAATGGTGCTAATCTTGCCCCGATCAATCAGATGTTAACTTCCAAATGTTAAATAATATCTGATTGGTTGGGCAAATTTAGCACCATTTTTAACGATAAGAACTTTTATTGAATCTCCCTAAAGTGTGTTGTTAGCACAGCCTTGGACCAGGTGCTTTTTATTCGAAGAGCGACAGTTGGGGTTTGATTTGATCACATGACCCTGAAACCCCATAATGTTCATGTGGAGTATTGGACCTATTGCAGTGAATGTGAAAAAAGTGTCCTGAAAAACATCTTCAAGAACTTAACTCAAGTTTAAATACCACTGATATAATGTTTTTTCCACACTTTTAAATCAGATTTTTAAAACAAAAGTTTGTTAATTGTTTGGCATATACCTATTTACGATTTCAGGTATGTGTTCCGTATATACAGAGTATGTTAACCCTCTAACTAAAAGGGTCACCTAATCCCCTTACAGTTGGGTTTTTTTTTATTCATCAAAAACGATTGTAATCTATATTTAATAAAATGCTAGATAATTACCCAATAGACATGATTACAAGGTGATATTATTGTTGGAATGTTTTTAAACTGTATAATAACTCATCACTGTCCAGAACGAAGGCTAATAACAGAATCATTACATTATCTAGAAGTAGAAGAATGTGGAAAATACAATGGAAATTGAAATATTATCATCTACTGGCATTAAATATACATGTTGATGCCCTGGATCACCGTGTATTCTTTCAGCCAGATGCTCTAATCTAACACCATTCGCTTCACCAATAAACAAGCCCCCCCATTTGGGAGGCTTGTAGTACCTTACCGCGATCGGTTGCCCCCAGTCCGGGGTATCCGAGACTGAGGCCGAGAATACACAAGAAAGCCGTGATTTAACAAAAAGGAGTCACAAAGACGTGGTACAGAAACGGAACCAGAGTCAGGGATGAGCCAAGGGTGTTACAGAAGGTCAGTCAGCAAGGCTAGATACAGGAGGGTAAGGGAAAATCATAGTCAAGGTCAGGTAAAAGGTCAGGACAGACGGCAAACAGTAGTAGCGGGAAACAGGAATGGTACACAATATAACTACAGTAAATCTGAATAAATCACAGGGATCACGGGCATAGAACAACTGAAGGCTATGAACTAATAAAGGAAGCAGGGACCAATCACAGTAAACAGAAGAAGCAGAGCAGGAACCAGATTTGCCAGATTTTTTTGAAATTTCCAGAAATTATTTATTTAGAAATCGACATTTTCAAAATTTCTAGTATTCTGAAAAATAGTTTAGTAGTTCAGACATATCTGATAATGTCAGAAATCTGCAAAGTCCAAGTTCCGACGGATGCATGAAATCAAATTGTCAAATATTTTGGCCGTTAGTCTATTAGTGAGTCTTTTAATTTTGCAGACAATCAGGAATGAATTTCAAGTTCACCAACCACCAATAGTTCAAAGACTTAATTAGCCGTCTAAAAGGTAACTGAGCAATCAGACAAGCGGGGGAGATTCAATACAGTGCGCTGCATTACTTACCTTAGCCCGATCCCGCGAACAATATCTGATGATGTAAATGAGATTGCGTCAGGTATTGCATTGCGGGATCGGGGCTAAGGTTAGAGCGTGGGTTTAACGGCTCCCAACAGTAGTAGCTTAAGTTTGGCGCTACCAAGTATGCCAAACCTAACAATTCGGTTTTTGGATCTATAGCATGGCGCTATTCCAAAAAAAAATTTTGAAATAGCGATGTGCTCGAAAATCCGTCTAAAACCCACGTTAACCCGAAATTTCTGGTTAACGTGGGTTTTAGATGGAAAAGCCATATATTGAATCTCCCCCAGGTTTGGCAATAAATGGTGCTATGTACTAAGATCCGTTATCGCCTATTTGTGTCTTAAACCCGTGTTAAGCAATGTACCAAGTGTTGGGGGGTGCGCAAAGGGTCGGGCAACCACCCGCAATCAAAGTATTGAGTGTTAGAAGCTCTTTAAGATAGGATCTTTAACGTCAACGAATGGGGACCCCTGAATGAAGAACATTCATGTGGAAATCTATTTTTGTTCCTGACCTAAATATAAATGGATATTATTGTGAAGTGTAATAGAATCTCTTGATTTTTAGAATTGATGTCCTTTAAAAAAGACTTAAAAGGCTATAAACAAAAGGGCCAACCTTGTCCAATATAATCCGATAGGAAAATGTAACCAGTAGTCTGTCTTAAATCAAGTGTCAATATTACTCCTGCATAATGAGTTAGTTCAAATGTGCTTCACATTTACAAAACCAGAGGGCGATGTTGTACTGATAACGACTCAATAAAGCAGAAAACAGTCTTTAGCATTTAATTCTTGGAATGCTGTTAAAACCTCTTAGTAGGTGTATCATTTCCTAAAGGGCTACCATGAAACATGGAAATTACTTAAAATCTTTGTTCCTTATTTGCTAAATGAGTTATAAATTTACTTTAAAAAATACTTTAACTTGTAATCAATGGGCTGTCATATTAAGCCACAATATACTGGGTTAAAGGGTATGTCCACCTGAAAAATTAACATTGGCTAAAGAAAAGAGCCCATTAAATATGCATGGTACCTTTTATGGATTTTCTCTGTGTGCCCCTGTTTGTCCGATCTATGTGCCGTAAGATCCGTTGGCACATTGTATTCTCTTGCTGCCTTCCCAATAGCATGCAGTCCGACGCGCGCCTCCATCCCGCACATGCGCAGATCAACCGATGCTGCGTCGGAAGAGACGAAGAGAAACCATAAAAGGCACCATGTTGTCCATTCTGGAGCAGAGAATCTTGAACCCAACTATGAGTTTGAAGCAGAGGACTCCTGGTTGGTTTCATTGGGGATATAACTTTCGTAAACTGTGTTTACGAAATCACTAAGCAATAGGATTAACTGCCACCTATCTGATTTTTCCCTCTTCTCTGATCATCCTTTCCCTTATTTTCAACACTTTGGGGCATATTTATAAAGGATGTGTCTTTTTCGCCAAATAATTAGCGCAAAATAGCGCCATTTGGGGCTTCCTTTCGCCTTATTTATAAAAAAGCGGAAAAAACACATTTGCGGCTGAAAAAGGCGGACGGGCGCGATAAAGAGCGAAAAGTATCGCAGCGAAAACTTAACGCATCTAAGAAGACTGCATTATGAAAACCATTCGAAACCAGAAAAGCCCACTAGAAAAATGATGTCCAGTTCAAAATGGCCACCTCACATTTACCAAGAAGTCAGCCAGTCTTATAGTCAATCTTCTTAGAATTTCTCAATGGAATACAATTTTCTTTTGCACTGCAAATCGCCTTTCTAATGCGGTTCGCTTTTCCAAGGCAATTCCATTATAATGCGTGGCCGCCTTTCTAATGCGCGTTCGCCTTCTTAATGCGCGTGTCGCTTTTCCAAGGCATACTACATTCTAATGCGCATTAGCTTCAGTGTGCGTTCGCCTTTCTAATGTGGCGTTCGCCTTTCTAATGCGTGTTCGCTTTTCCAAGGATATTCCATTATAAGTGTGCGTTCGCCTTTCTAATGCACGTTCGCCTCTAATGCGCGTTCGCCTTTCATGCGCGTCGTTTTCCAAGGCATATTACATCTAATTTTTGCGCGAGTCGCCTTTCTAATGTCGCTTTTCCAAGGCATATTACATTCTAATGCGCGTTCGCCTTCTAATGTCGCTTCTCCAAGTATTACACTCTAATGGCGATCGCCCTTCTAATGCACGTTCGCTTTTTCAAGGCATATTACCCATTAGAATGCCTTTTCGCTCAAACAAGACTTTTCACCACCTTCAGGGTCGCGCTAACTTTCGCTCTTTTTAACGCAAAAAACTACCTTTCACTTTTTATAAATCACGTTTATGCCTTTTTGCTCCTTTTTCGCTAAAATTACCATTCGAAGTAAGGACGAAAAGGGTTTAGCGATAGCTGCGGGAAACGGTTTCGCCATTCGTTAACGCTAACTTTATAAATAGCGTTAACTGTCTTTTTGGCGAAAACCCATGCGAAAGCGAATGCGAAAACATTTCGCTACTTTTCGCTCTTTTATAAATATGCCCTTTGAATTTTACTTGTTCAAATGGGTTAACCACCAGCCAGGCAGTAAAGAACTGTCAATAACCCACTCCTTTTGCATATCTCAGCACTCCCCTTCATCACTGTATGTTAAAACTGTATCCTTGTTAGCAACTGATACATTGCATCGCTGAAGTCCTTTGAATCCACCCTTGGACACCTCTGCAAGGAGTTTGTATTTTTCCCCGTGCTTATGTGAGTTTCCCGTGCTTGTGTGAGTAATACAGGGACATGAATATAAACCGGGATACTGGAGGTTATATGGGTTATACAGGGATATGATATAAACCAGGGATACTGGAGGTTCCTATGGGTGATACAGGGACATGAATATAAACCAGGGATACTGGAGGTTCCTATGGTGATACAGGGACAGAATATAAACCAGGGGTACTGGAGTTCCTATGGGTGATACAGGAATGAATATAAAACCAGGGGTACGGAGGTTCCTATGGGTGATACATGGACAGAATATAAACCAGGGATACTGGAGGTTCCTATGGGTGATACAGGGACATGAATATAAACCAGGGATACTGGAGGTTCCTATGGGTGATACAGGCATGATATAAAAAAGGGATACTGGAGGTTCCTATGGGAGATACAGGGACATAAATATAAACAGGGATACTGGAGTTCCTATGGGTGATACAGGGACATGATATATAACCCGGGATATGGAGGTTCCTATGGGAGATACGGGACATGAATTAAACAGGGAAACTGGAGGTTCCTATGGGTGATACAGGGACGTGAATATAAACCAGGGAACTGGAGGTTCCTAAGGTGATACAGGGACGTGAATATAAACCCGGGATACTGGAGGTTCCTATGGGTGATACAGGGACGTGATATAAACCAGGGATACTGGAGGTTCCTATGGGTGATACAGGGACGTGAATAAACCAGGGATACGGAGGTTACTATGGGTGATACAGGAACGTGAATATTAAACAGGGATACTGGAGGTTCCTATGGGTGATGCAGGGACTGAATATAAACCAGGGATACTGGAGGTTCCTATCGGTGATACAGGGACGTGAATATAAACCAGGGATACTGGAGGTTCCTATGGGTGATACAGGGACATGAATATAAACCAGGATACTGGAGGTTACTATGGGTGATACAGGAACGTGAATATTAAACAGGGATATGGAGGTTCCTATGGGTGATGCAGGGACATGAATATAAACCAGGGATACGGAGGTTCCTATGGGTGATACAGGGACAGGAATATAAACCAGGGATAATGGAGGTTCCTATGGGTGAACAGGGACATGAATAAAACCAGGGATACTGGAGGTTCCTATGGGTGATCAGGGACATGATATAAACCAGGGATACTGGAGGTTACTATGGGTGATACAGGAACGTGAATATTAAACAGGGATACTGGAGGTTCCTATGGGTGATGCAGGGACATGAATATAAACCAGGGATACTGGGGTTCCTATGGGTGTACAGGCATGAATAAACCAGGGATACTGGAGGTTCCTATGGGTGATACAGGGACATGAATTAAACCGGGATACTGGAGGTTCCTATGGGTGTACAGGGACAGAATATAAACCAGGGATACTGGAGGTTCCTATGGGTGATACAGGGACATGAATATAAACCAGGGATACTGGAGGTTCCTAGAGTATACAGGGATATGAATATAAACCAGAGTTGAGGTAGTGAGATCCAAAAAAATTGTTGCTGAGGGAGTATTGGCCCTGTGTGTATTAGGAGCCTGCATTACCTCCTGCAACTCCTTGATAAACCTCATGATTCTCTTACAATCATATTTATTTAGGAAATTAGCCCTATTATATCCACTTGAGATCAGTTACAGTTCTGCAGATGTACTTTTTACACAGACAGCAGTTCCCTATCAAACGTTACCTAAAGAACAAAAACTCACAATCAAGCTCTTATCTAACTGCTTACACCATTGCATGGTCTGGGTTATGTCTATCACCAAGTTTATTGGGGTGAGATCTTGCCTAAAATCCTGCATGCAGGTTCAGTTCAGGTCCTGAACGCTGGGTACTCTGCTATTATAGGATGGACACTATACTTTAAGAGTTTGGACGAACTCGAACTAGTTTTCAATAACCGATAATTATCGAATTTACGGCCGTCGCTAACCCTAGATTGTATGTTCGCTAACCTAGATTGTATCGTTTTTTTTTCGCTAAACCTAGATTGTATCGTTCGCTAACCTAGATTGCTAGTTCGCAAACCTAGATGTATCGTTCGCTAAACCTAGATTGTATCGTTCGCTAAAACCTAGATTGTATCGTTCCTAACCCTAGATTGTATCTCGCTAAACCTAGATTGTATCGTTCGCTAACCCTAGATTGTACGTTCGTAAACCTAGATTGTATCGTTCGCTAAACCTAGATTGTATCGTTCTCTAACCTCGAAAGTATGTTGTTTTCGGAACCCTCGAATGTATGGATAGTTTTCGCTAACCCTAGAATGTACGTTCATTAACCCTCTAAAGTATTGTTTGTTTTTGGTATTCCTTAAAAGTATTGTTCATTTCGGTAACCCTTGAATTTATGGTTCTATTCTGCTAACCCTTGAAAGATCATCGGTAACCTCGAATGGCCGTAACCCTCCTATGTAGCTTTTGCCTGCTTGTGTTTAAGAGTGTTTTAAAAAGTTTGGGTGACAGTACATGTTCCCGCCCATTTCCCGGTGCCACAGCCATTTACAGTAAGTACCATTGTTAGTTTAGCTTTGTAAATCACCCGGACTTTTCGAACTATCACTCTCCCATTGACTTAATGGGTCCAAATTCGAACTTTCGAACTTTTACTGGAGTTCGAAAGTTCAAAAACAGACGAACTTTATATATTGTTCGGCCATCTCTATGCTAGTATTAAGATGAAACCAACTGTTGGAAAAAGACTTCTTGGGTTCATAGCCCACGAAATTCACAAACAAGTCCACAAGATATCAGGAAGGCTTTATAACCAATCCAAACTAAAAAGACGGAATCCAGAAGGAAGGAGGACCCCTTTCTATTATTCAAAATGTATCACCTTCAATTTGTGCAGTAGCAAAGAGGCCATCGGTTCAAAGAATACTATTTTCATGTCCGGAGAAAAAGTAAGAATCTAAAATGTCAAACTAGGGAAGAAGAAACAGAGTTGAACACCATAGAAATGCCTTACATTTAAGTTCCTTATAAGTTCTAGTAGAGCAAGTGTCTTTAATGGTAAATCTATCTTGCATCCTGCTGCAGTAGTTTACTGTCAATGACCCCACCACTTAAAAGACTGGAGATGTTTTCAATGCTGCAGCATATCAGACTGATAGGTTTACAATTATGCTTCTTGAAAAGTGATAACTAATAATATATGTTGCCTGTTAAATCACGGGTCAGTATTTTCCAAACTACAAAGTACAGACTGTAGATACAACGGGAGATTCAATAAATGTATTATTGTTAAAATGGTGCTTCAACCCATCAGATCTATTTAACATTTGAAAGCTACCATTTGATTGGTTGGGGCACAATTAGCAACCATTTTTAAAGGGTATGTCCACCCTTAAAAGTAGTTTTTAATATGATGTTCCCCCATGTCTGCCAGCCCCAACAGCATATATTTTATTTTCCAAAAGCCCCCCAAACTCTTACTTACCTCCCCTCGTTCCTCTGCCGCACTGCCGGCCCTCTGCTGCGAGAATGCAAGCAGAGGGGCGGGACGGCCAGTCGCGTCTGTGATTGGCTGAGCGGCAGCCAATCACGGACACGGCTGCCGGTCAGCCAGTGCAGCGGAGGAAAGAGGAGAGGTAAGTTAGAGTTTGGGGAGCTTTTGGAAAATAAAAAATTTGCGGTTGGGGCTGGGGGACATGGGGGAGCATCATATTAAGGGGGTTTTATGCTAGGGGGGGATATAGTGAAGGAGGGAGAGGGAGGGGGGGAGGAGGGGGGAGAAGGGCTGCAGTACGCATGACAAATATCTACCGGAGGCAAGGTAGCAGGCAGAGTCCTGCTAGCCTCCTGGTGGACAGTTTTTGGGTTTAGGGGGGGTCTAAAGGAGAACCCTATGGAGCTGGGATGTGGGTAAGGTTACATACACTACATGGGGGGGCCATTACTGGGGGATTATAGTTTTGGGGGTGGTCATGCCCTTTAACCATAAGAACTTTTATTGAATAAGCCTGATAGTTTTTAAGCTTGAACAAAGACATAAGTCAATCTAGTCCAATCCTTTTAGCCTGTGTGATACCTATTTAACTGTATTAATACAGAACAGTATAGTGGAAGAATATTCACTCTGTCTGAAAGAGTGACCCCCACTAACCATCTTTTATACAGACCCACTAACCATCTCTTATACAGACCCCCACTAACATCTCTTCAGACCCCACTAACCATCTCTTATACAGACCCCACAACATTCTATACAGACCCCCTAACATCTCTTAACAGACCCCATAACCATCTTTATACAGACCCACTAACCATCTCTTATACAGACCCCCACTAACCATCTCTTATACAGACCCCCACTAACCATCTCTTATACAGACCCCCACTAACCATCTTTACAGACCCCACTAACCATCTCTTATACAGACCTCCCACTAAACATCTCTTTACGACCCCCCACTAACCATCTCTTATACAGACCCCACTATCAATCTCTTATACAGACCCCCACTAACAATCTCTTATACAGACCCCCACTAAACATCTCTTAAACAGACCCCCCACTAACAATCTTTTATACAGACCCCCACTTACCATCTCTTATACAGACCCCCCACTAACCATCTCTTATACAGACCTTCCACTAACCATCTCTTATACAGACCCCCACTAACCATCTCTTATACAGACCCCCACTAACCATCTCTTATACAGACCCCCCACCTAACATCTTTATACAGACCCCACTAACCATTCTTATACAGACCCCCACTAACCATCCCTATACAGACCCCCCCATAACCATCTCTTATACAGACCCACCACTAACCATCTCTTATACAGACCCCCACTAACCATCTCTCATAAAGACCCCCCCACCTAACAATCTCTTATGTAGCCCCCCACTAACCATCTCTTTAACAGACCCACCACTAACCATCTCTCATACAGACCCCCCCACTAACAATCTCTTATGTAGCCCCCCACTAACCATCTCTTATACAGCCCCCCACAACACATCTCTTATACAGACCACCACTAACCATCTCTTATACAGACCCCACTAACCATTTATACAGACCCCACTACCATCTCTTAAAGACCCCCACTAACCTCTCTTATACAGACCCCCAATAACCATCATACAGACCTCCCACTAATCAATCTCTTATACAGACCCCACAACATCTCTTATACAGACCCCCACTAACCATCTCTTAAACAGACCCCACCCACTAACAACTTTTATACCGACCCCCACTTACCATCTCTTATTACAGACCTTCCACAACCATCTCTTATACAGACCCCCCACTAACCATCTCTATACAGACCCCCAAAACCATCTTTGTACAGACCACCCACTAACAACTCTTATACAGGACCCCACCACAACCATCTCTTAACAGACCCCACTAACCATCTCTGTGGGGGGTCTGTATAAGAGATGGTTAGTGGGGTCTGTATAAGAGATGGTTAGTGGGGTCTGTATAAGAGATGGTTAGTGGGGGTCTGTATAAGAGATTGTTAGTGGGGGTCTGTATAAGACATGGTTAGTGGTGGGTCTGTATAAGAGATGGTTAGTGGGGTCTGTATAAGAGATGGTTAGTGGGGGTCTGTATAAGAGATGGTTAGTGGGGTCTGTATAAAAGATGGTTAGTGGGGGGTCACTCTTTCAGACAGAGTGAATATTCTTCCACTATACTGTTACTGTTATTAATACAGTTAAATAGGTATCACACATAGGCTAAAAGGATTGGACTAGATTGACTTATGTCTTTGTTCAAGCTTAAAAACTATCAGGCTTATTCAATAAAAGTTCTTATGGTTAAAGGGCATGACCACCCCCAAAACTATAATCCCCCCAGTAATGGCCCCACCATGTAGTGTAGTGTAATCCTTACCTCACATCCCAGCTCCATAGGGTTCTCCTGTAGACCCCCCCTAAAGTCCCAAAAACTGTCCACCAGGAGGCTAGCAGGACTCTGCCTGCTACCTTGCCTCCGGTAGATATTTGTCATGCGTACTGCAGCCCTTCTCCCCCCTCCCTCCCCCTCCCTCTCCCTCCCCATCTTACTATCCCTCCTCCCTCTAGCATAAAACCCCCTAATATGATGCTCCCCATGTCCCCAGCCCCAACCGCAAATTTTTTATTTTCCAAAGCTCCCCAAACTCTAACTTACCTCTCCTCTTTTCCTCCGCTGCACTGGCTGACCGGCAGCCGTGTCCGTGATTGGCTGCCGCTCAGCCAATCACAGACGCGACTGCCGTCCCGCCCCTCTGCTTGCATTCTCGCAAGCAGAGGGCCGGCAGTGCGGCAGAGGAACGAGGGGAGGTAAGTAAGAGTTTGGGGGGCTTTTGGAAAATAATATATGCTGTTGGGGCTGGCAACATGGGGGAACTCATATTAAAACACTTTTAAGGGTGGACATACCCTTTAAAAATGGTGCTAATTGTGCCCCAACCAATCAAATGGTAGCTTTCAAATGTTAAATAAGATCTGATGGGTTGAAGCACCATTTTAAACAATAATACATTTATTGAATCTCCCTGTATGTATCTACAGTCTGTACTTTGTAAGTTTGGAAAATACTGACCCGTGATTTAAACAGGCAACATATTATTAGTTATCACTTTTCAAAGAAGCATAATTGTAAACCTATCAGTCTGATATGCTGCAGCATTGAAAACAATCTGCCAGTCTTTAAGTGGTGGGGTCATTGACAGTAAACTACTGCAGCAGGATGCAAGATAGATTTACCATTTAAAGACACTTGCTCTACTAGAACTTAATAAGGAACTTAAATGTAAGGCATTTCTATGGTGTTCAACTCATGTTTCTTCTTCCCTAGTTTGGACACTTTTGAGATTCTTACTTTTTTCTCCGGACTATGAAAATAGCTTCTTTGAACCGATGGCCTCTTTGCTACTGCTACAAATATGAAGGTGATACATTTTGAATAATAGAAAGGGGTCCTCCTTCCTTCTGGATTCCGTCTTTTTAGTTTGGATTGGTTATAAAGCCTTCCTGATATCTTTGTGGACTTGTTGTGATATTCGTTGGCTATGAACCCAAGAAGTCTTTTTCCAACAGTTGGTTTCATCTAATACTAGCATAGAGATGGCCGAACAATATATAAAGTTCGTCTGTTTTTGAACTTTCGAACTCCAGTAAAAGTTCGAAAGTTCGAATTTGGACCCATTAAAGTCAATGGGAGAGTGATAGTTCGAAAAGTCCGGGTGATTTACAGCTAAACTAACAATGGTAACTTACTGTAAATGGCTGTGGCACCTGGGAAATGGTCTGGGGAACATGTCACTGTCACCCAAACTTTTTAAAACACTTCTTAAACAAAAGCAGGCAAAAGCTACATAGGAGGGTTACGGCCAATTCGAGGGTTACCGAATGATACTTTCAAGGGTTAGCAGAAATAGAACCATAAATTCAAGGGTTACCGAAATCGAACAATACTTTTAAGGAATACCAAAAACAAACAATACTTTAGAGGGTTAATGAACGATACATTCTAGGGTTAGCGAAAACTATCCATACATTCGAGGGTTACCGAAAACAAACGATACTTTCGAGGGTTAGAGAACGATACAATCTAGGTTTAGCGAACGATACAATCTAGGTTTAGCGAACGATACAATCTAGGGTTAGCGAACGATACAATCTAGGGTTAGCGAACGATACAATCTAGGGTTAGCGAACGATACAATCTAGGTTTAGCGAACGATACAATCTAGGGTTAGCGAACGATACAATCTAGGGTTAGCGAACGGCTCGTAAATTCGATAATTATCGGTTATTGAAAAACTAGTTCGAGTTCGTCCAAACTCTTAAAGTATAGTGTCCATCACTATAATAGCAGAGTACCCAGCGTTCAGACCTGAACTGAACCTGCATGCAGGATTTTAGGCAAGATCTCACCCCCAATAAACATTGGTGATAGACATAACCCAAGACCATGCAATGTGTTTAAGCAGTTAGATAAGAGCTTGATTGTGATGTTGTTCTTTAGGTAACGTTTGATAGGGAACTGCTGTCTGTGTAAAAAGTACATCTGCAGAACTGTAACTGATCTCAAGTGGATATAATAGGGCTAATTTCCTAAATAAATATGATCTGTAAGAGAATCACTGAGGTTTATCAAGGAGTTGCAGGAGGTAATGCAGGCTCCTGAATACACACAGGGCCAATACTCCCTCAGCAACAATTTTTTTTGGATCTCTACATACCTCAACTCTGGTTTATATTCATATCCCTGTATTACTCATAGGAACCTCCAGTATCCCTGGTTTATATTCATGTCCCTGTATCACCCATAGGAACCTCCAGTATCCCTGGTTTATATTCATGTCCCTGTATCACCCATAGGAACCTCCAGTATCCCTGGTTTATATTCATGTCCCTGCATCACCCATAGGAACCTCCAGTATCCCTGTTTAATATTCACGTTCCTGTATCACCCATAGTAACCTCCAGTATCCCTGGTTTATATTCATGTCCCTGTATCACCCATAGGAACCTCCAGTATCCCTGGTTTATATTCACGTCCCTGTATCACCCATAGGAACCTCCAGTATCCCTGGGTTTATTTCACTGTCCCTGTATCACCCATAGGAACCTCCAGTATCCCTGTTTTAATTCATGTCCCTGATCACCCATAGGAACCTCCAGTATCCCGTTTAATATTACGTTCCTGATCACCCATAGTAACCCAGTACCCTGGTTATATTCATGTCCCTGTATCACCCTAGGAACCTCCAGTATCCCTGGTTTATTTCACGTCCCTGTATCACCCATAGGAACCTCCAGTATCCCTGGTTTATATTCATGTCCCGCATCACCCATAGGAACCTCCAGTATCCCTGTTTAATATTCCGTTCCTGTATCACCCATAGTAACCTCCATTATCCCTGGTTTATATTCAGTCCCTGTATCACCCATAGGAACCTCCATTATCCCTGGTTTATATTCACGTCCCTGTATCACCCATGAAACCTCCAGTATCCCTGTTTATAAATTCACGTCCCTGTATCACCTATAGGAACCTCCAGTATCCCTGGTTTATATTCACGTCCCTGTATCACCCATAGGAACCTCCAGTTTCCCTGGTTTATATTCATGTCCCTGTATCTCCCATAGGAACCTCCAGTATCCCTGGTTTATATTCATGTCCCTGTATCACCCATAGGAACCTCCAGTATCCCTGGTTTATATTCATGTCCATGTATCACCCATAGGAACCTCCAGTACCCCTGGTTTATATTCATGTCCCTGTATCACCCATAGGAACCTCCAGTATCCCTGGTTTATATTCATGTCCCTGTATCACCCATAGGAACCTCCAGTATCCCTGGTTTATATTCATATCCCTGTATAACCCATAGTAACCTCCAGTATCCCTGGTTTATATTCATGTCCCTGTATTACTCACACAAGCACGGGGAAACTCACATAAGCACGGGGAGAAAATACAAACTCCTTGCAGAGGTGTCCAAGGGTGGATTCAAAGGACTTCAGCGATGCAATGTATCAGTGCTAACAAGGATACAGTTTTAACATACAGTGATGTAAGGGGGAGTGGCTGAGATATGCAAAAGGAGTGGGTTATTGACAGTTCTTTACTGCCTGGCTGTGTGTTAACCCATTTGAACAAGTAAAATTCAAAGGGGCATATTTATAAAAGAGCGAAAAGTAGCGAAATGTTTTCGCATTCGCTTTTCGCATGGGTTTTCGCCAAAAAGACAGTTAACGCTATTTATAAAGTTAGCTTTAACGAATGGCGAAACCGTTTCCGCGAGCTATCGCTAAACCCTTTTCGCCTTACTTCGCAATGGTAATTTTAGCGAAAAAGGAGCAAAAAGGCATAACGTGATTTATAAAAGAGTGAAAGGTAGTTTTTGCGTTAAAAAGAGCGAAAGATTAGCGCGACCCTGAAGGTGGTGAAAAGTCATTGTTTGAGCGAAAAGGCATTCTAATGGGTAATATGCCTTGAAAAAGCGAACGTGCATTAGAAGGGCGATCGCGCATTAGAGTGTAATATGCCTTGGAAAAGCGACATTAGAAAGGCGAACGCGCATTAGAATGTAATATGCCTTGGAAAAGCGACATTAGAAAGGCGATCGCGCATTAGAATGTAATATGCCTTGGAAAAGCGAACGCGCATTAGAAAGGCGAACGCGCATTAGAAAGGCGAACGTGCATTAGAAAGGCGAACGCACATTATAATGGAATATGCCTTGGAAAAGCGAACACGCATTAGAAAGGCGAACGCACATTAGAAAGGCGAACGCACACTAGAAAGGCGAATGCGCATTAGAATGTAGTATGCCTTGGAAAAGCGAACGCGCATTAGAAAGGCGAACGCGCATTAGAAAGGCGGCCACGCATTATAATGGAATATGCCTTGGAAAAGCGAACGCGCATTAGAAAGGCGAATGTGCAGTGCAAAAGAAAATTGTATTCCAATTGAGAAATTCTAAGAAGATTGACTAAATAAGACATGGCTGACTTCTTGGTAAATGTGAGGTGGCCATTTTGAACTTGACATCATTTTCTAGTGGGCTTTTCTGGTTTCGAATGGTTTTCATAATGCAGTCTTCTTAGATGCGTTAAGTTTTCGCTGCGATACTTTTCGCTCTTTATCGCGCCCGTTCGCCTTTTTCAGCCGCAAAGTGTTTTTTTCCGCTTTTTTATAAATAAGGCGAAAGGAAGCCCCAAATGGCGCTATTTTGCGCTAATTATTTGGCGAAAAAGACAATCCTTTATAAATATGCCCCAAAGTGTTGAAAATAAGGGAAAGGATGATCAGAGAAGAGGGAAAAATCAGATAGGTGGCAGTTAATCCTTATTGCTTAGTGATTTCGTAAACACAGTTTACGAAAGTTATATCCCCAATGAAACCAACCAGGAGTCCTCTGCTTCAACACTCATAGTTGGGTTCAAGATTCTCTGCTCCAGACATGGACAACATGGTGCCTTTTATGGTTTCTCTTCGTCTCTTCCGACGCAGCATCGGTTGATCTGCGCATGTGCGGGATGGAGCGCGCGTCGGACTGCATGCTATTGGGAAGGCAGCAAGATGAATATTCAATGTGCCAAGCGGATCTTACGGCACATAGATCGGACAAACAGGGGCACACAGAGAAAATCCATAAAAGGTACCATGCATATTTAAATGGGCTCTTTTACTTTAGCCAATGTTAATTTTTCAGGTGGACATACCCTTTAACCCAGTATATTGTGGCTTAATATGACAGGGCCCATTGATTACAAGTTAAAGTATTTTTTAAAGTAAATTTTATAACTCATTTAGCAAATAAGGAACAAAGATTTTTAAGTAATTTCCATGTTTCATGGTAGCCCTTTAGGAAATGATACACCTACTAAGAGGTTTTAACAGCATTCCAAGAATTAAATGCTAAAGACTGTTTTTCTGCTTTATTGAGTCGTTATCAGTACAACATCGCCCTCTGGTTTTGTAAATGTGAAGCACATTTGAACTAACTCATGCAGGAGTAATATTGACA
Organism: Hymenochirus boettgeri; assembly: GCA_019447015.1. Taxonomy (NCBI): domain Eukaryota; kingdom Metazoa; phylum Chordata; class Amphibia; order Anura; family Pipidae; genus Hymenochirus; species Hymenochirus boettgeri. Next base: position 98,382 of record JAACNH010000588.1, on the reverse strand, counting down.
CAATTGATTTAAGACAGACTACTGGTTACATTTTCCTATCGGATTATATTGGACAAGGTTGGCCCTTTTGTTTATAGCCTTTTAAGTCTTTTTTAAATTGACATCAATTCTAAAAATCAAGAGATTCTATTACACTTCACAATAATATCCATTTATATTTAGGTCAGGAACAAAAATAGATTTCCACATGAATGTTCTTCATTCAGGGGTCCCCATTCTGTTGACGTTAAAGATCCTATCTTAAAGAGCTTCTATCAACTCAATACTTTGATTGCGGTGGTTGCCCGACCCTTTTTTTGCGCACCCCCTCAACACTTGGTACATTGCTTAACACGGGTTTAAGACACAAATAGGCGATAACGGATCTTAGTACATAGCACCATTTATTGCCAAACCTTGGGGGAGATTCAATATATGGCTTTTCCATCTAAAACCCACGTTAACCAGAAATTTCGGGTTAACGTGGGTTTTAGACGGATTTTCGAGCACATCGCTATTTCAAAATGTTTTTGGAAATAGCGCCATGCTATAGATCCAAAAAACGAATTGTTAGGTTTGGCACTACTTGGTAGCGCCAAACTTAACGCTACTGTGTGGGAGCCGTTAAACCCACGCTCTTACCTTAGCCCGATCCCGCAATGCAATACCTGACGCAATCTCATTTACATCAGATATTGTATCGCGGGATCGGGCTAAGGTAAGTAATGCAGCGCACTGTATTGAATCTCCCCGCTTGTCTTGATTGCTCAGTTACCTTTTAGACGGCTAATTAAGTCTTTGAACTATTGGTGGTTGGTGAACTTGAAATTCATTTCTGATTGTCTGCAAAATTAAAAGACTCATTAATAGACTAACGGCCAAAATATTTGACAATTTGATTTCATGCATCCGTCGGAACTTGGACTTTGCAGATTTCTGACATTATCAGATATGTCTGAACTACTAAACTATTTTTCAGAATACTAGAAATTTTGAAAATGTTCGATTTCTAAATAAATAATTTCTGGAAATTTCAAAAAAATCTGGCAAATCTGGTTCCTGCTCTGCTTCTTCTGTTTACTGTGATTGGTCCCTGCTTCCTTTATTAGTTCATAGCCTTCAGTTGTTCTATGCCCGTGATACCCTGTGATTTATTCAGATTTACTGTAGTTATTCTGTGTACCATTCCTGTTTCCCGCTTACTACTGTTTGCCGTCTGTCCTGACCTTTTACCTGACCTTGACTATGATTTTCCCTTACCCTCCTGTATCTAGCCTTGCTGACTGACCTTCTGTAACTGACCCTTGGCTCCATCCCTGACTCTGGTTCCGTTTCTGTACCACGTCTTTGTGACTCCGTTTTTGTTACATCACGGCTTTCTTGTGTATTCTCGGCCTCAGCTCGGATACCCCGGACTGGGGGCAACCGATCGCGGTAAGGTACTACAAGCCTCCCAGAATGTGGGGGGCTTGTTTATTGGTGAAGCGAATGGTGTTAGATTAGAGCATCTGGGCTGAAAGAATACACGGTGATCCAGGGCATCACATGTATATTTAATGCCAGTAGATGATAATATTTCAAATGTCCATTGTATTTTCCACATTCTTCTACTTCTAGATAATGTAATGATTCTGTTATTAGCCTTCGTTCTGGACAGTGATGAGTTTATGTAACAGTTTAAAAACATTCCAACAATAATATCACCTTGTAATCATGTCTATTGGGTAATTATCTAGCATTTTATTAAAATATAGAATTACAATCGTTTTTGATGAATAAAAAAAAAACCCAACTGTAAGGGGATTTAGGTGACCCTTTTAGTTAGAGGGTTAACATACTCTGTATATACTGAACACATACCTGTAAATCTGGAAATAGGTATAAAATGCCAAACAATTAACAAACTTGTTTTAAAAATCTGATTTAAAAGTGTGGAAAAAACATTATATCAGTGGTATTTAAACTTGAAGTTAAGTTCTTGAAGATGTTTTTCAGGACACTTTTTTCACATTCACTGCAATAGGTCCAATACTCAAACATGAACATTATGGGGTTTCAGGGTCATGTGATCAAATCAAACCCCAACTGTCGCTCTTCGAATAAAAAGCACCTTCGTCCAAGGCTGTGCTAACAACACACTTTAGGGAGATTCAATAAAAGTTCTTATCGTTAAAAATGGTGCTAATTTTGCCCCAGCCAATCAGATATTATTTAACATTTGGAAGTTAACATCTGATTGATTGGGGCAAAATTAGCACCATTTTTAAACGATAAGAACTTTTATTGAATAACCCTGACTGTGTTTCTCTGACATAAACACACATAACTACACAAATAAATTACTCAAACACACACCTACACACAAACACACACACCTACACACACATTTTCAAAATAAAATTCCTAAAATGTTTACCATACAAGCACAATAGTAAAGTAAAATATATAGTTCTTGTTGATACAAGGATCCTTCCTGGTTATTACTTCCTTTGGATCATCTGTTAGGCAGGGCTCTTATCAATCAATAACTTGGTTTCCCAGCAGAGTATTTTCTATACAGATGTCTATACACCGATATGGAATCCCTGATAAGTAATAGATTCTGTAACTGACCCCAGTATTCACTGTCTCTATGTGCAGAGTATTTTCTATATAGATGCCTATACACCAATATGGAATCCCTGATAAGTAATAGATTCTGTAACTGACCCCAGTATTCACTGTCTCTATGTACAGAGTATTTTCTATACAGATGCCTATACACCAATATGGAAGTCCCTTCCAAAGTCATATCAGGGACTTCCATATTCCATTTTTTGCAAAAAATAAAGCTTCTAAATGTACTAGGATGCTCTGCTTGTTCAGTGTTGGCACACTGTGTAAGGCACCAGATTTAAAAATACACATTTCAGAAGGTCACAAGATCAGTACACCATTCTATTTCTATTATGTTTCAAGCAAAAGATAAAGTTTTTAGCTTATTCAGTGGTGGCTCATCTGGTAAGACGCCAGGTTTGGAAACACACAGTTCAGAAGGTCACAAGTTTGAATCCCCACCCTTACCTTCTAAACTGTGTCTTTCTAAAAACAGAGCTTTCTAACGCTAGGCCACAAGAGTTAATAAGTAAAAAGCTAGTACATGTAGTCTTTATCTTTTACTAGACACATCATTTTCAAAAAAAGGGAGCATGGGGAATTGAACCTTTGTCCCAATTATCTGTTTTTTTCCTAACACAGCACTTTAGCAGAATTTTAAATGTGAGTAAAATTCAGTTCACTATTTTGTATTGCTACTGGAAGACTGTCAGCAATTCATGCTGGTTGGTAAATAAATAACAGAGCTGCTATATATAAAGTTTGTGCATATGTAGAAACATTTTATTTTTCTAGAAACATGGAAACAAAAAAACAATAAAGCAATAAACCCAGGCAGTAGACTATGTTACAATGTTTCATAAGTAAACTAGGGCATTTGAACTTGTGATATCTTGGGCTGTTTGTTCCTAAAAACACAGCATTTACATGGTGCGCCACCAGCAAATTAACTGTGATCACAGGTACATTTAGAAACTTTATCTTTCGCTAGAAACAGAAGCTAGAAACTCTGTGTGTAGAGACAGTGAATCCTGGGGTCAGGGGGCGTGGCTCTTTGAAGCCAACATGGGCTATGAGTTGTACTGGCAACAACATGGATAGTTACAGAATCTATTACTTATATCAACTAAATGCAAATAACTAGAGAAGAATCTTTCAATGTATAGGTATTCTGGGAGAAAAGCTTTCACATTAGAATTTAGTTCTCCTTTAAATGAGTTTGAAAACAAAAAACTGAAATCCCTGTTCTGTGTCAGGGAGAGGGAGGATCTCTGTGCTGTAATGTGATTGGCTGTCAGCTTCTAGGAAGCAAGGCTGCAACTTCCTTGTTTTGATCTGTTGAGCACTACAGAGCATGTACCTGTAGGCAGACACTTAGCTGGGGGTTTACCCAGCTAAGGTGGATTGTGGGAGCTGACCCCTAGCACTCACAGGTTTTTTTCATAAATCACCCAATGGCCACAGCAAAGGGAGAGGTGAGACACAGCTTGTTGTATGTTTGAATGTGCTTTGTCTATTGGGACAATGTTGTCTGGAGACTTTAGTTCTCCTTTAAGGCCTAACCAGTGCCTTGTAAAGATGTTTTGTGAGCAGATAAAATAGAGATTTTTGACCTTTAATTTTGAACAAAATAATTTGTTTCTTCCTTGATTCAACATTGCATTTCAACAACATATTTCAAACGATCACGTCCACACGTTAAATTTCAATACTGCATGTTAAATGATTTAAACAAACACGCATTTTGAATTTTCGATGTGCCTGTTTAATTTTTAATGCCACTTCTGGAATTTTCAAAATCACATTTGAATGAAATTAAGTTCTGCCTTTAAGCCAGGAATCAGTATAACCCAGTTATTGTTATATAGCAATGTATGTTGTTAGCTATATATATATATATATATATATATATGTACCATGCATTCTGTTTAACAGTATAAGGATTTATACCTGTTTCTAAATACTCAAAATGTTTGATTTTAAGGGGAGATGCAATAATTTGTATTGGTGTTCAGCCCCTTTACTTACCCGTGCACGCTCCCATGATTCAATAACCTTACGCATGTCTTGTATGAAATTTTAATGCATAGATTATTGCAAAGATTAGGAAGTGGAGCTGCCCCCACAAAACGCCTGTTTAACCCATGCTACCGATATTGCATTGAGTAATATATGTTTTACGAGGAAAAGGAGGTTTGTTTGTTGCCTCCCCTTATAAGACTCGAAACACTTTTTGTACATACACTGTAAATATATGAATGTTCTTAGCCTCTGTTGCTCTAAGGGCTGGTGCACATAGAGAGTGTTTGACCCGATAACCAAATGATAATAATTATAACGAAATAGATGATATTTCACCCTGGCTAAACATAGACTGTGTGGAAAATAATGAATAATCAGCTATTCAATCCAACAAAAATGTTGGGGTGGTCAGTCAAGTTAACAAATCTTCTAGTGTGTACCAGCCCTAAAATAACCCAGGAGGTATTTAGTAAACATTTACTGTAGTGTAGGGTACCCCCCAACCCTGAACACTAGGGTTCAAATCGACTTAACCACCTTCGTTCCCTTGGCTTCTGCCTTTACTACGTCTGTGGTTGCCAGTCCGAGAGTCAGACAATCACAGACGAGGCTGGAGGCTATGGAGAGGGCCCAAGGGAACAAGGACAAGGAAGCAGCAGGCACTGGATGACACAGACAGCTGCTACTCTTTACTTTTTGGGACTTTTTGAACTCTTGTTCTTTATGTTCTGGGTTGAAATGAAAGATTGGTTGGAAAATTCTTAACTTTAGATGTTTAATTACTATAATAGGAATATTTTATTTTCTTTATTAGAATAATTAATATTGTTAAACTCTCATACGAGATATGCCATTTAAAAGGTATATTATATTTATAATGTAAATTACAGGGGGAATGTGAATGAGGGAAAAGAGGAATAAAGTTCTGGAACCTGTTATGTAGTTTATTTATATGGGTTTGTTGGAAAGATACAGCTCCTTATCCTGGAGAGACACTCAGTTCACTCATTCACATGTGGTGTAATATCCCTTTAGTATTGCAATTCCAAGAACACACATGAATTCTATGGCTAATGTTGGACAATATTTCATTGACTGCTATAAAAGGTGGTTCATTCAAGCAGGAACCCATGCTGTGGTGTTGTTCCCTGTGCCATGTAACTTTTAATAAAGGTAATTTTTAGCCACCGCAAGCTGCCACCTGTCGTTCCTTCCATCTCTGGCTATTACTATTGCTATACCAATAAGGTTAAATCCTGTCTGTATTCAAGTGAATCCAATATTGATTGAGCATCACACTAAATAGTGTTAGGCCCACGGTATTCCACCAGCAAAATTCTGATCCATCATAATTATACTTATATGTATATAATCAGAGAAGGATCCCACCTTCCACAGATCTACTTCTGTATATGCCAAATTCTCTGTGACTAGTTCATGTAGAGCGTAGGCCATCAGATAGACAGCTTTATAGATACTGGATACAATTCTCCAATCCTTTAATTTATAACCTTTTACTGTTGCTAAAGTTTCATTACCAAGACAGGTAGAAATATTTTCAAAGTTACATAAGTCTTTAAAAAGAGATTGATTTTTCTGTGCAGGTGTGAGGCAATTTAACCTTCCTAGCCATATGAGTGAAATATAATGGTCTTCTGGGTACATGTAAGGACTCGCCTTATTGAGAAAATCCTGAAGTCCGTCAATTTCACCTGCAGATGATGAAAAGGCCAAACTGCCATTTAGGATTTCCCCAAGTGAATTATATTCAGCAAAATCATAATATGAACATTCAGTAGAAAATACCCACATTTTTTTAATTCCTATACCGGAGAAAAAAATTGATTGAAGGGATATTTTTGAGGCTGAGATAATGACAACATTGGCTGTTGTTTTCAAAATCTTATTTATCAAAATTGTTGGATTTTCCCAATCATAAATATTAATTTCATATGCAAACTCCACACACATCCCATTGCTGGTTATCAGGTCTCTGAGTTCTTCACTCCTTTTACGCCAACTATAATGACTTGAAGCCAAGATTCCCACCCAAGTCCACCCAAAGTGTCTCAGCAGTTGGATAAGAGCTTGATCGTTATGTCGTTCATTAGGTAACGTTCGGTAGAGGTAAGGGAACTGCTGTCTGTCCGTAAACAGTTCATCTGAGGAACCGTAACTGATCTATATAGAGAAAACGAAATATTATGGTTCATTTCTCAAACAAATGTGATAGAAGAAAATTACTGAGGTTTATCAAGGAGACTAAGAAGGTTATACAGGTTACTAATGGGGTAAATAGTCCATTTGCAGCAAGATTAATAACAGGAGTCCCCAAAAAACTATTCTCATCCACCATACCACAACACAATACCACTTGTTTGTATGCATGTCAAGCATCACCCATGTGACCTCCAGGATCCATGTTTTTTTTCATCCATGTCTCTACATTATAGAAGCTTAATGTGAATTGTTCTGAAATTAAACCCCACATTAGGCACATGACCCAACACAGGAGCTCAAATTCAATAGGGCAGGATCTGATAGTATTATTCTATCTTAAGAAAAAAGGTTACACTTCTAAAGACAAGAAAGAGCATATTTTTACTAAGAAGATAACTAGTGCACGAGAGGATTGAAAGAGGCCACCTAGGGACCCTCCCACACCTTTCATCTGCTTACAATGCCATATTAACATCTTTACCCCAGCAGTGTATAAACAATTTACTACTATGCAACTTAAAGGATAAGTGCACTGTAAAATGAAGTTATGCTCAATTGGAAGCTGCAGCTTTGAAAATATTTTTACCATATTATTTTTTCCCTAAGCCTCTCCAGACCTTGCATGGATGTGTGCGCACATGATGTCATCTCGTAACATGTACACATGTCCGTGCACATACGGACGTAAAAAAATTTAAATAACAGTCATGGTACCTGAGGGTAATGGTAGAGCCCACTGAGAAGAGACATGACTTGGGTGGATACAGACGTCATTTCCCCAATGAAACCAGCCAGGAGTCCCCTCCTGTCACACTCATAGTTGGGGACAAGTTCCTCTCCTCCAGACAGGGATAACATGGTGCCTTTAATGGTTTCTCTTCCATTATCAGCTGAATTATAGATCATATATCCCAGGGTGATGTTGGGTAAAATGTCACTACGTTGGTTTATCTCTTGTATGGTGAATAGAAATGTCAAGTAGTGTTGATAAAGTTCTATTTGTACCCTGAAAGGGAAAAAACTGTGAAGCCAAATGTTTTTATAGGGTAACAGTGGTCTCCATAGAAGTGCCCCCCATTCAATGATTCTTTATTCAAGAGCTCTCTCATACCCAGGGGCATTTTCAAAGCTGCACCTGTATTTTTCTGCTGCATGCTTAGCGCTAAAAGTTGTGTGTGGATGTGGTGGGATGACTAAACTGGCTGATGAATTGAAGGGGTTAACTTAACACTGACTGGTGAACAGATAAATACAAGTACCTACAGCACAGACTGGTTAATATATGTACCCAAAACACAGATTGGTAAATATTAGATGCCCACACAGACTTGTAATTATAAAAAGCCCAACCCACACAAACTGTAAAAAATACTGTAAGATGCTCACACAGACTTGTAAATATAAGAGTCCCCCATGCCCAGTCCAAACAGCCTTGTAAATATCTGGTGCCCTCATTCCCAGACCAGACAGACTATTAAATATAATAGGCCCCCATGCCTATTTTACACAGACTTGTACATATCAGATGCCCCTATGGCCAGCCCACACAGACTTGTAAATATCAGATGCCCCATGCTCAGCCTACATGGACTTGTAAATATAAGAAGCCCCATGCTCAGTCCAAACAGATTTGTAAATATCAGATGCCCCCATACCCAGCCCACACAGACTTGTAAATAAAAGATGAATCCATGCCCAGCCCACACAGACATGTAAATATCAGATGCACCCACGCTTAGTCCACACAGGTTTGTAAATATCAGATTCCCCCATGCCCAGCCCACACAGACTTGAACATATTTTATGCCCTTATGCCCAGCCAAAACAGATTTGTAAATATAAGATGTCTCCATGCTCAGCACACACAGGCTTGTTAATATAAGATGCCTCCCATGCTCAAAACAACACAAACTTAAATAAAACAGAGTGTTAACACATTTTTCAACTTACTGAGTCACTGTCTAGAAGCCAAGATGAGCTGATCTGAGAGGCAGCCACACAAAACATGCAACTCCCACCCCATGGGCATGCTCAAGTCAGGGGCTTGATAGTGCTGGTAATTTCACAGCTCACTTTGTAAGCAGGAAACAGCACCCTTATACTGCTTTATAGATAACTTGCAGCTTGAAGTAAGGATCTGGATTAATTTTAAAGGTAGGAGTGTGATCTTTTAAATAAATCTTGTATGGAACCACATTTCCCCTTTTCCCCCTTTTATATTTTGGCCCAGTCTGACAATGAAAACTTTCTTATTTCTCATGTTCTTTAAAGGTAAATTAATATGGGCCCTGAAAAGGGGAATAATATTCAGAGAAAGACATTTTGGTAGTAATCCCATTTCACAATAATATTTATATATACAGCGGGAACTCTGACAGGTAAGTGCATCGGCTTACGCCTCCTATTCCATGTATTACATAGTAGTTTGGCATCGCCTGTGCCTCGCTATTTATGAAAATTTTCAGAAATAGTGCAGGCAACGCTGACTCGGTGTAAAACGCAATATTGCATCGCCTCCGTTTGAGTATTGAGGAATTCTGAATGCTTCAGCAAATAAACAAGACTGCCTGCTCTGCCTCGTAAGTCAGCGTCCTGAGCCAATTGTGTCTCTCCGTGTATTGGGATTGGGTTAACCCTAAAGATTTTGCACAAAATAGCCGCTATCGGCTCGGTACATTGGTGGTTGTGGAATCCTCTTTTTCCGATTTTCTCGTGCTTTCTGCTGTTTTTTTGGCTGTGCTCTATGGTGAAATACATGGTGAAAAGTCAGCAAGGATTTTATAAAGCAGCTTAAAGTCATTTCCCCACAGAGAATTATCCCAATAATGTACTTTTTGTACACAGAAGGTGATATTCACTGTTCCCTCTAATTGTGTACACATACAACTCAGCAAGCACACAACACACACACACAGGTTAAAGTAGTGCACACACAGAAAATCTGGTTGAATGGAGCGCGATATAGAGAACAGAAAATCTGCACAGAAAAATATATCTTTACATACAGCCCATATAAAATGAGAGTGCATTGCTGAAAATACCCTTGGTGTGTTACCATATTCATATTCTGGATCTGTGTTAAAAATTACCATGCTGAAAATGAGCTATGGTGTGTTACCCTATTTACAGAGACAGTTTGTTTATTTTACATGTCTATTACTGAAAAAATGCTACAGCTGTAAGGCTATTTAACACAACGAAGATTAGCAATCCGCGTGTATTTGTATTTAATAACAGAGTGTGTTACCAATTTACCATTAGCATTGTCTAATCTAGTGCTAGAAATGATCTAACTCATTAAAGGGCATGTCCACCACTCCCCTCATGTTAAATGACCCCTACCTTTCTCTTCTGCTGCATATGGTTGTCCTGTTTAGCCAAAATACAGTACAGGAAACTGAAGAGTCTGAGACTTTCCCTGGTGTAATCCATTTCTGCCCCCCCTCTGAGAGGTTACTGGCATGTGCAGTGGGGTTGCTGCCCTCCCTCCAGCTTACTTCCGTGCTCAGAGTTTCAGCCAATCACCGATGTGGCTGCTGGTCTAGCCCCTTCTGCTACTTCTGTGCTCGGAAGCAGCAGCAGATGGCAGCCAAGGTAACGAGGGCTGGTGTGTATAAATAGGAGTCGACTGGAGCCATTTTAACATAGCGATGCCTGGCGGGATTTAACGCTGTATAGTAATTTTTTGTGTTGGGGTAGACATGCCCTTTAACTGCATTATCCTCGGTATTCACCACTTTTTGGGGCCTCATAAGCCATACATTTCCCTGTGCAAATTTTGTCACTCCTTTATAAATATGGTGAAAAATTGTGACATAATTATGTGCATTAAGTTTAATGTTATTATAATATCTCATGTAAAGATCAGGATCATACCCAAATGGAAGTCTTTCCACTTTTAAATATAATGGATCTATATATTGTTTATCAAACCCAAACAGCATTATTCCTCCCAATAAAAGGTCTCCAGCCTGGAAGAAACCTTCATTCCCAAAGTAATTAATTAGTTCACACTGGGAAAGCTCAGACACTGAAGCACAAAATAAGGTTAATGTCAACGACAGGAGAATGGATTTTCTGAGCCATACTGGAGCCAAAGAACAAAAGATTTCCCTACATTTAGTGCTGGTTAAAGACAATATCTCAAATGCCCATTGCGTTACCCACATCCTTTCATTTAAATTATAACTAAATATCTAAAATAGATAAATATATTGAAACGAGTAATGGTTCATTCATAGATCATCCAAGGTCTGGCCAGTGACGAGTTTATATTACAGATCAAAAACATTCAACCTAAACAACAATTAACAGTAATTATAGTTTCTTACAAAAACGAGGTCTCTGTTCTACAAACAATTCTTTCAACCTGTAATCATGTTTAATTGGTAATTATCTCAGTTTAATATAGTATAGACCTAAACAGATTTGATTGATAATTTAAAGCAGGTGTAAGGGAATTAAGGTAACCCTCCTGGTGGTTAAGGATGACATACTCTGTAAGGTACATTCAAAACACGGAAGGTGTTGCTATATTTGAAATGTATTTACAATAAAGTCATTCGTTTATATGGGATTGTTTGGAGGGCTGGTTATTGGTACTACTAAGTGTGGGACATCCTCCACCTTTACTTATATTGAACCTTTAAACCTATAAATCAGGAATTTCAACTTTAGGTATAAAAATTTCAAACAATCGTGGCCCAACATTATTTTCTTATCACTGCTTAGGTATTTGCCATGAGTGATGCTATAATTGGACTAATGCAAATGATTAGTGAAGATCAAATACACAGAAAACATGGTCTGTATTGCATTCTAAATTTAGCAAACAATCTAGATCAAGGATCTCATTTTGCTTATTTGCAGACTAGCATAATAATTAACACATTTGTGACCAAATTTAAAAAAAAAAAATACTCTTCAATTGGGTTTAATTTGGATTCTCGGACTGTCAAGGTTGAAGCATGCCCACTGCTGGGACAGAGCATAGTCAGCTGTATTATAAGACCCACTGCCCATTTATAAAGCTAGCCACAAGCCTGAAAAGAAAACCTTTGCTTTCTGTAAGGTTAGGTAGAGGTAAGGATAAAGAATGTTTGCAGGTCTGTAACCAGCTTTGATTTTTAGGGTAGGGGTTTCTTACACAGGACACTAAGACTCAGACAGACAGTACAGACCAGGTACTGTAACTTTACAGGCCTATAACTTAAAGGGTATGTACACTGGAAAATTTATTTTTTTAAATTGTCCATTAGTGGAAACTATAGTTCATCCCAACTATCACTGCACCATTTTTTTTGTTGATCTGCCCCCTATTTCTTTAGATATCTTACGTTTTAGCATTTCTGTAAGCAGTTTTCCTGTAGTTGGAATGGTTTGACAGTTGGTGTGCTGTATACTGTATGCAGTTTTGACAGTTGGTATATCGGAAAATTGTCAGGTCAGTGGTCAGAGCCTGAGCAAAAGAAGTACTGTATTGAAGGAATGCAGCAACACACACACCTCAGTAAAACTGTGTAAAAACAACTTTTCATGCAGAGGAAGAATTAGCAATTTTATGTCTGTTTCTGACTCTACCTGAAATGTTTACAGTTTTTTTTTTGTAAGGGGGAATATGGTCTGAGGTGCCATAGAGAGTAGGGGCCATGGGTGCCCCACAAGTGGGATAGGCCACAGAGCTGCAATGGGAGGGGCCAAAGGGGGCCTGCAAGTGGAGAGGCCATGGGGGCCCACAAGGAGGAGGAGACATGGGGAAGAGGGATTGTCATATGGTTTCATAGCAGGAAGCCGGAAGTTCAGGGGATCTGGTGATGCTGCAACCATATCATACATAAAAATGGAAATATGTCCAAAACTATGTAAAAAAAATAATGAAAGTAAATACAGCAATTGCTGCCAATTTAATCTATGTCTTTTTTGGACAACAGTTACCCTTTAAAGCTCCCCTGCATTCTGCAGGCTAAACCCACAGGTGAGTACCTAGTGGCTTAGGTCCTCACCCTGGGTCTTTTGACTGGGAGGGAGGAGCTTGTTAAAGGGATAATTTAATTGTTTAAAACGAAATTCCACATTGACATCCACAAAATGAAACATTTTAACACGGAATTTTGGGTTTTCTTAGCAAATGTGAATAAAGGCTCCACTCCGTTTTGGTTATTTTCTTAAATTTCATCTGTAGCTTTACTGTAAAACACTCAATCTATTTACATATATTTCTCTATGAACTAGAAGGTGCTTCCATGTGCTAGACTTACTCCCAACTGTTATTCAGAAACAGAACTCACCCTGGAGTCCAGAATAAACCACACCCAATATAATACAACCACATTTAAAAAGGATTGATCAATTGATTATACAGAATCGCCTTTCCAAGAAAATGCAAACAAGCCGGGGGAATCAGCCCAGAGAAATCACCCAAGGTTCTTTTATTCTAAGGTTACCTTGACATGGTAGAAAGGCTTTTTATTGTTATGACCATAAACATGTATCTCAAACATATCTAAACAGTAATCCATTTTTAAATGCATCACAATTTCCCAGTGATGTGTTTCCTGGTGTTCTGCGCAGGGTGGAACAGGATAATGTAACACTTGGGAATGAATATACAGCCCAGTAACCCTGCACTGGAAGCCAGGATAGCAAAGATCTCCACAGCCACCATGTATTTACCCTTGGTACTCAGGTAGGCTGGGATGAAGGACACCCAAACACTGCAGAACACCAGCATGCTGAAAGTGATCAGCTGGGCCTCATTGAAACTGGCTGGTAACTTCCTAACCAGGAAAGCTACAATGAAACTTAATGCAGACAGGAATCCCATGTAACCAATCACAGTGTAGAACAGAGGAACAGACCCTTCATTACATTGTAATATCATCTTCCCAGGGTAAGTGTGAGTGTCATAGTTTGGGAATGGTGGGGAGGAGATCAGCCAGACCAGGCATATCACAACCTGGACCAGGGTACAGAGAAGGACCAGGCAGATGGACACTCTTGTTCCCACCCATTTCTTTATCTTGCTCCCAGGCTTGGTGGCATTGAAGGCAATGACAACTGTGACGGATTTAGCCAGAACACAAGATACTGAGATTGTGAAATTGATCCCAAATGTAACTTGTCTGAGCAGGCAGGTCACCTTCTCTGGATGGCCAATGAACAAGAAGCAGCAGAGGAAGGACAATGTGAGGGAGAAGAGGAGGATGTAACTGAGGGGTTGGTTATTGGCTTTAACCACTGGAGTTTTGTGATGTTTTATGAAAATTGAAACCAGACAAATAGATGTAAATGAGCATATAATGGTCACTGCAGAAAGTACTTTCCCCAAAAGATCTTCATATGAGAGGAATTCTATGACCTTTTGGATACAGACTGTTCTATTTTCATTAGACCATCGATCTTCTGGGCACTGAAAACAGTTTTCAACATCTGCAAAACAAAAAACAATTCAATTAATTCATTGAACATTTATGAGGTTTTTTTTTAGTAATAATTCTGATTACTATGATTACCTAAGACCCCAGTAATACCTAATATTCATTTTACATGACCATCTCAACTGATATTTTGGTTTCATTCAGACATATCAGGTGTCATTATTTACCTCTTTAATCTGTCCTGACAATTTTTTTAATCAAAATCAGTCAATCCAAGCAACTGGATGTTAGAACTGGTCAACCAGGAATATTATGCCACATATGCCTAGTTTAAGAGATATCCATTTATATGTATGCCTATAGCGGCCTATAGATATAAAAAATAGAATTCTAGTGCACACACACTTCTAATTGCGTATTGGCTACCTCCATAAGGTTCTACTACAACCAGTCTGTTAAACCCTGGATTAATAAAAGTAATTAGTTCAATAAGTTGGCCAAATTATTTTAAGCCCAGTCAGCACTTCACCACTGCCTATAGATTAAAGGACATATCCAAAAAAATGGTTATTTGTTATTTATTTGCTAGTTTTAGCAAATTTTAATACATGCTTGAGAAGGAATCACACCTTTCCTTGGTTTCTATATTATATTTACGTATTATAAGTATTAATGGTTTGAATTTATTTGTGTATTAGGGGGTTAAAGGGGGCATGAAGTGTTGATATATTACAGCTATGTGTGTGCAGAGTTGTCTCACCTTTGACTGACTACATGGAGGGAGGAGCCAGCTTTCTCTTTTAGAATGGGGACAATAATTATCCTTAAACATCTGGTTAGTAATGCAGGTAGTAAAGTGCTGAATATATCAGTTGGGGTTGGGGCAGGTATCTGACAATTACTCAGTTTTTGGTTTTAAGGGTGGACATGCCATTTAAAGATAAGTATTGTCCTTGTTCTCTTGCTTTCTGGCAGAAGATGCTGCATTCTCCCCCTGCTTAATAGGCTTTTATGAACTTCAGCATGCACAGAGGAGGCAGCAGGGGAAAAGCAATCAATCATTGGTTATGATGTCAGCAATTACAGCTTTGATTGACTGCATGGGGGGAGGAGCTGGCTTACTCTGCCAGAATAGGGGCAATACTTATTCATAAATATACAAGAATTAATACACATAATAATGCGCTAAATATATCATTTGGAATTGGAGAAAGGTAACTGACAAGTGACCAGTTTGTTGTTTTATGGGTTTACATACCTTTTAAGAAATCCAAGATTAGAGAAGTATAAATGATGTAACCTGGGTGGCTCGATGTAAATATAAACTTTTAAGTTTCATTTTTCAGTATTCATTTATTCAAAATGCTCTTGATCACATATGTTTAAAATATTAAGAGAAAACATATAAGGCCTATTTGCCTTTACACTTTTTTTTTTTAAAAATCTTCCTATAATTGGCCTTTGTCCATATTATTGTCCGATAATCATATAACTAACCAGTTACATTGGAGATTTGCCCCTCTGTACAGCGCACACAGTCATAACAGCAGGTGAATGGGGATTCCAAGGTGCTTTTTCTGTATCCAGGGATACAAGTGTCACTGCAGAGAGAGCGAGGGGTCTGAAAGAAAAATAAACTCAATAGGGGGGAACTTAACTGAGATTGTTTTGTTAAGGTTGCCGGAGTTTATCCTGTATTGATGAGTAGAGATAAGCAAACTTGCAGAGTTTCGTTCCAATAGCGGTTCCGCAGAACCGATTGGAGTTCCAAAAATACGTTCAAATTGGAAGTTTTCAAATTTTCCAAAGACATTTCCGATTTTGATAAATTTTTTTATTTTTGAAGTTTTGATTAGTAATTTTCGAGTTTTCAGTTTTTCGATCAGATCAGACTTTCGGAAATTTTGAAAAATCTTCAAAACCTGGCTTCTTCACTATTGATAATCACTGATTTCCATTGGTGTTGACTAATTTAAAAAGAATGAAACATGGTGTGACATCATTGTTGTCCATGCAGTATGGTTATTCTTAATTTAGCATGCTGGGAAAGTTCCAAATATCCCTATTTTTTACTGATGTTTTAAAAGAGTACATTTCATTTTATTTATATATTTGTTATTGTAAAAGAGATTCTTTTCTCTTTATTTCTGTTTTTTCCTTTTTTTAGATTTTTGTATAGCAATATTTATTACACAGGCAGTCAATATGGCCATGGATAAGGACATTATTTATGGCTTTCTGCCCTCGTTTGCTAAATTATCCTAAATGTTAATTTAGTAGCGATTGAAGAATTTGTTTTCTCCACACAACCAAAGGTTTAACGAAAGCTTACGGCCTTACTTTGAAAATAAGACCCGGATCACTTCTATTTGTGCTGGAATTCAGAAAATAAAGTCCATTTTAACTCCTTCAAGTGTTATTGAAGGCAGACTGCACTTCACCAAATCATGGCTCAAAGATTGGAACACAGATATGGGAGCACTTATTTGCATTGCACCTGAGGAAAGACCACACTGGTCTGAAACATGTTGTGCTGTGTGAATAAATGACTGGTAGCACTGCTCTTTGGCTCTTGAATGACAGTTTCTTTGGGCTTTGGAAGTATAGAGGGACTGGTGACCCCTTGACACAATTGAGCCTACTTAAGTGACTTAAGGACCTGCTGCCTGGGTACTTGCATTTGTTAGCAATTATTTGCATGCCACAGTCTTTCTAAACCTTGACAGATGTATAATATCAAGTGCTTTGTTTATTGAACCATAAAGGGTCAGGAACTGATGACATGCAGGATGCTATCAATCAAGGTGGAAGTTTTGGCATTAAATCTGCATTCTACAGGACCAAGACCTTTTGGTCTATCTACAGTTGGTTTACTATATATGGTAAAACTTCACAAGGAAGGAATATCAGCAGCTAAATATTTCCTTAAGAAATTTAACATGGTGGAACCTACTATGATTGTACTTATTGGTGAATGTCTGGAGTTTGTACTGAAACATAATTATTTAAATTTTTCCTTATTGTAAATTCAGAACAATGGGACTGCCATGGGCCCCTCTACAGCACCTAGCTATGTTGGATTTTATGTGGTAAAGGTCCTGGCATCGTTATATAGACAATGTTTTGGGAGGGACCTAGAAACAAGTTATAGGAGTTTGAAGTTTGGGAGTACAGTTAGTAGGGAATCTGTTGTCTTTTTGAATTTAACAATAATAATTAGAAACAACATGGTGCAAACCATAACTCACTTTAAAAAAGTGGATTTCAATACACATATAGATAGTAACAGCTGGCACAGGAAATAATGGCGTCATTCATCAATCCAACATGACGGATCAACGAACACATACACACACACGTGACTATAGGCCTATAGTCGGCTATCGTGCATCCTATCGGACTTGTGTATGGACTTTTAGTGCCGCCCCCCTTTTCACGGGTTCCACCCTGTTCAGCATCCATCAAGGGTCATATCAAATAATAATAGTGTGGTACACAAGTGTGTGAGTGCTTTGGGGGGGCTCTGTATATCGGGGGTGTGTGTCTCTGATTACCCTCTGATTCATTTATTATTTCCAGGTTAAGTAATGTTTTATTTTATATATATGTAGCAAATCTATGTGTTTTTTAAACGTATTAATATTTTTTTGAGAGATATCCCTCTTACATATAGATCTGTCTCCCAATATTCATTTTATTTGGATTTGTTTTTTATATTATTTAGGGCTGATTATTTAATTCTGAATATTACTGAATAGTTTTTCTGTTATGTGTATTAAGATGAGTTAAAGTTTGATGGGACCAAATTCTGCATTTATTGGCAATATGGGATCTGTATATGCCAAACCTTTTCCTTTAATAATACATTGTTAAAAAAAAAAAAACATTTCATTGTGTGGAATTAACTAGAAGCATACCGCATTAAACCATGGATTCCACAAGATGGCGCTGTGATTGACAATCAGTTGAGTCATAGTCAAGGTGCTGAAGCTTCCCACTTTATTTAATGAAGTCTTGAAAGTATTTTGTGTGGAGTGATCCTTGTGCACAACCCAGTTGGTGAGGTCATACTGGTCTGGAACCTCCCCTTCCTCTGTTAAGTAAATCTCTTCTCGAGATGATGGAAGTGTGAGGTGAACTTTTCTTAGCACATTATTTAGCTGTAGACATGAAAATAATACACAGGGACAAATATATTCTTAAGACTTTCATATTGACATTACTTAAATGTGGTGTTTTTGGTGTCTGTTAACCACAGATTATTTTTGTAACAATATTAAACAACAACTACACTGCAAGAAATAACATTTTAAAAATGAAAACTACCTGGGACAGGGAAGTAGGACTGATTACTCCTACCAACCAATATAATTTAATTCAGGAGTACTAGGACATACAGTTTTCATAAGCCAGGTTAGAGTCCTGGACTTTTCTGTATTAAAGATACAGTAGTTCTGAAGCACTGAGTAAACGTGGCAGAGCTGTTTTCTTCTTGCTAGCACTCCCCATGATATTGGGAGGTAGAAATTCACAATCTTACTTCCTCAAACTAAGTATTTTTTATATTAAGTGTTTGTTTTTTTAACTTTATATGTACTCTATAGCAACCTATTATTTCTACAATTATTTCAATCCAAGTGGCAGATATCATAGAAAACCAATAACATAGAGCTGGGGATCTGGTCCTGACATGAAGAGGATGATCTGTTCGCTGTACACGTGACGGAGGTGGATGCTGGTATGTTTGTTTTTTCCAATCCAAATGCTTGTTTGCATTATTTATGACAGACTAAACATACATTATATCATTTATACAATGTTATTTTTTATTATACATAATATGCACTGTGCAAGTTGCATTACAGTATGGAATTGATGGTGATAATACAGTGACAAAATGACCGGTACAAGTATTTGTTAGGAATTGTATTTTACAGTTATGTAATCAGTATTGAAAGCTACAGCCAGTTACTATGAAGACTCAACCATACTACATGCTGGGCCATAGTTCTAAAATGGTCATATTATTATATTCACCTGGGTCTTTCTCTGAAAGAATTACAATGGGCTATTCCACCAGAATTTGGACCAACGATGCCACAAAGAATACCATGGATAATATTGAACCTTATTGAATTGACTGCTACTGCATTAATATTTGTGTTAATATTCAACTATTATTTAAGTAAAGCCAATACTAAAAATATACAACATAATTGTTTAACTCACAGTAATCAGCAGAATACTACACCAATGTAAATAAGCCCCAAACCTATATAAACAGAAAGAGTTCCCACCTTCCATAGATTTAATGTCTTTAGAAGATCTAATTTGGTATCTGTCCCCTTTTCTGAGAATAGTTCATGTAGAGCATAGGCCATCAGATACACAGCTTTATAGATACTGGATACAATTCTCAAATGCTGTAATTTAAAGTCTAGCTCTGTTGGGAAAGTTTCATTACCAAGACAGGTAGAAATATTTCTTGGAATAGGAAAAATGATTTCCTTGTGTGATTCATTTGTGTGTTCAAAGGGATGGCAATCTAGCCATTTATCCCACAAGAGTGCAATGTAATGGTCCTCTGGGTACACATAGGGACTTGCCTTGTTGATAAAATCCTGGAGTCCATCAATTTCACCAGCAGATGTGGAAAAAGCTAAACTACCATTGAGGATTTCCCCAAGCAAAGGGTTTTCTGAAAAATCGTAATATGAAGACTCCGGTGAAAATATCCACATTTTTTTGACACCTAAAATGGAACCGGATAAAAAAATTGATTCAAGAGATACTTTTGAGGCTGAGATAATGACAACATTGGCTGTTGTTTTCAAAATCTTTTTTCTCAAATTGCTTGGATTTTCGCAGTCATATATATTAATTTCAAATGCAAACTCCACACACATCCCATTGCTGGTTATCAGGTCTTTGAGTTCTTCACTCCTTTTACGCCAACTATAATGACTTGAGGCCAAGATTCCCACCCAAGTCCATCCAAAGTGTCTCAGCAGTTGGATAAGAGCTTGATCGCTATGTTGATCATTAGGTAAGGTTCTATAGAGGTAAGGGAACTGCTGTCTGTCCGTAAAAAGTACATCTGAGGAACCGTAACTGATCTAAAGTGAGAAGTAGATATAATATGGTCAATATCTCAAAGAAATCTAACCTACAACTACAGAACATGAAATGAAAGCTCTATTAAAAGTAACATACATTTAAATTATTGTTTTTACCATATTCTATAAGCAAAGTAAACAAAATAGTAAATATAAATAAAGTCAAACCTATAAATTACAGTTCATTTACATGATTCCCAATACAATGAGAACTACGGTACTCTACGGCAGTACAGTATAGTATAGTATAGTATTTATGGTCGAATAAAGACATATGTCCATCTAGTCCAACCTTCTCAGCAATAGCCACATTTCCTGCCTAACTTAATCCAGAGGAAGGCAAAAAAAAAAAACACTAAATTTATGAAGGGGAAATTTATAAAGCAGTGATAAGCGGCAGCGAAAATATATTATTGCGCGATTATCATTTTGCTTATCTGTGCTGTTTTCACTCAATTGTATTTCTAACACATTGATAACAGCAATGTCGTATAAGTTCGGCCATTTAAAATAACCTAGCTAAGTGCAGAGCGCTGTGCTTGCTGGGGTACAAATTGCGGAGCTATGTGTGGTGATAGGAAACCGACGATGTTAGCAATCGTTTGTAAATATGCCCCCTATATCCAGTTCGATTCAGATTGAATACTTACTTTATTCCCATTTTAATGCTGCGTACAAATCCGGCCCCTTTCTATGAATAAATAAAAGCAACTAGCTCAATAACTTGCCCATTTTATTTTTAAAGCCCAGCTACCAGTATTTGCCTTGTATGAGCTGAAATTCCCTGCTGATCTGTGCTTTAAGTCCTCCAAGGAGGCTTAGTTAAACCCCTATTTAATTAACAAACTATATAAACTTACTGGCCTTGCTTGTACTGCAAGAAAATGTCCTCTACACCATTACACTCTGCTTTACATGCACTCCATAATAAACAGCATGTGCCTTAAACATACAGAAGCACCCTTATACCCAGTGCCAAGCATGTCCCTATGCCTCGCACACTTACATAGTTACATAGTATTGGAAGTTGAACAAAGATAAATGTCCACCCAGTCTATCTTTCATAGCTTATTCATGAGCCATACCTAACAGTTGATCCACAGGAAGGCTAGACATAAATAGCTAAAAAGTAGGAGAAAATTCCTTCCTGAATCCAAAAGGCAATTAAAAAAGAATCCCTGCATTAACAAGAACTACAAGTATTAATACCAGTAATTTTCAATATTTTAGCCCACTCTTGAAGCTATTTAATGAACTTGCCATTACCACATCTCCTGGAAGACAGTTCCACAGATTCACCGTTCTCACTATAAAGAAACCTTTCCTAACCTGAAGATGAATCTTCTTTTCTTCCAATCTTAAAGGATGTCCACGTGTCCTCTGATATGTCCTATTGGTGAACAATACACCACAAAACAATATCTTGTTAGCTCTAGCTGTTGTGGTCTGGCCCTGTTTGCTAAGGCTTAAGGCTACATCTGTTATCTACTAGAACCTCCCGAGAGCCATTAATGGTGTAGGTGGCACAAGGATTGTTAAACCCCAAATACATCACTCCCAAGCACAGAAACCTAGTGTTATCCTATTCAATTCAAATTGCTTGAATTCTATAGTCCCCTTGAAATGCTGTAGGGCACTCACAGGTCTTAAAACACAACTTTTATTTTATCTTATTTAACATGCTTATCTACGCGTTTCAGCTTGTCTTCAGCCGTCTTCTTCTTGAATACAATACGGCTGATACAAGCTGAAACCCATAGATATACATTTTAAATAAGATAAAATAAAAGTTATGTTATGTTTTATATCGCTATTTTGTAATGTACGACAGCGGCTGTACTTCTTTCATAATCAGCGGTATTGGAACTTTCCCATACCACGGTTAAATAAATTTGGCCCCTTATTACACCTTACACCAATTCATGAATGATTGCTCTGTTCCCTCTAATTTTAAGATTTAAATGCCCTTTTTTCCTTTCCATTTCCCTTTTTAGCTGAGAATTAAGTGTAGGTTGAGATCTATGTTTTTTTTACATGCACTTCTCTGTGCCACACACACACACACTGCTGCCCTACTATACCAAACAACATGTTTTTTAATAGGCCTCAAACACTCTATACCTCTACTAAAATGATGTCTCACACACACTGCTGCCCTACTATACCAAACAACATGTTTTTTAATAGGCCTCAAACACTCTATACCTCTACTAAAATGATGTTTCACACACACTGCTGCCCTACTATACCAAACAACATGTTTTTTAATAGGCCTCAAACAGTCTATACCTCTACTAAAATGATGTCTCACACACACTCCTGCACCCTAATAGTAAATAGTAAAAGGTCCCCTGCCCCTCACACATGTTCCTCTACTCTTACACTAAATAGCTTGGATTTTTATTTGACTTTGACACATAACACCAGTTATAGTACAGTACCTGTGGGTAATGGTAGAACCCAGTAAGGAGAGACATGACTTGGGTAGATATGGATGTCAGATCTCCAATGAAACCAGCCAGGAGTCCTCTCCTTCCACACTCATAGTTGGGGACAAGCTCTTCTCCTCCAGACAGGGATAACATGGTGCCTTTTATGGTTTGTATTTCCAGATCAGCTGAATTATAGATCATATATCCCAGGGTGATGTTGGGTAAAATGTCACTACGTTGGTTTATCTCTTGTATGGTGAATATAAATGTCAAGTAGTGTTGATAAAGATCCATTTGTACCCTGATAAGAAATATATATTCACAGCCAAATTAATTTCAGTGCTATTAATTCCTTTAATTCCATTAATCTAAACCAGAAAATAGGTGGATGCAGTTTGACAGTTGCACACACAATCATATTATTATTACAATAGATCTTATTTTTGTATTGTCTAATTATTACTACAAAAGTATGTGTTTTGAGTCAAACAATGCTTTTTTGAAAAACATATATACAGTACATACATTCCAGAAAAATCTAAAATGGCAGCAGGTTGTCCTGCTTTTTAAATATGTACATGTATTGAGTCATCTCATGTTGCAGTGTCTGGCCAATGGATAATAAGCAGTATCTGTTCATGTCAAGTGGCAGTGAAATAAAGTTATAATAAACAAAACACTGATATGGAATGCAAAGATGTGATTCATATCACCAATAGCAACATAGTCTTTCCAGGGTTTATATTTGTATATAAATGTGATTCATATCACTAATAGCAACATAGTCTTTTCAGGGATTATATTTGTATATAAATGTCATTCATATCACCAATAGTAACATAGTCTTTCCAGGGTTTATATTTATATATAAATGTCATTCATGTCACCAATAATAACATAGTCTTTCCAGGGTTTATATTTGTATATAAATGTCATTCATATCACCAATAGCAACATAGTCTTTCCATGGTTTATATTTTTATATAAATGTTATTCATATCACCAATAGTAACATAGTCTTTGCAGGGTTTATATTTGTATATACATGTCATTCATATCACCAATAGTAACATAGTCTTTCCAGGGTTTATATTTGTATATAAATGTCATTCATATCACCGATAGTAACACAGTCTTTCCAGGGTTTATATCTGTATATAAATGTCATTCATATCACCGATAGTAACACAGTCTTTCCAGGGTTTATGGAGGATGTAACTGAGGGTTTGGTTATTGGCTTTAACCACAGGAGTTGTGTGATATTTTATAAAGATAACAACTACAGATATAGATATAAAAGAACAAACCACAGGTACTGCAGTTAAAAGTTGTCCGATTTGGTCTTCATATGAAAGGAAATCTATGGCCCTTTGAATGCAAATTGTTCGATTTTTATTAGACCATCTATCTTCTGTACAATCCACACAGTTTGTAGCATCTGTAAAAGTATAAACAGATTCTATATAAATAAAGTAACCGAAAGAGGATTGCAATCTGCAGATCAGGACCCCCTCAAACCTAACTCTTTTAAGACTAACATTTTCATCCTTTATCCTGTTTAACATACTTACCGAGGTTGATCCCTCGCCGACAGCTTGCATAGCAGCAGTGGAGGCAGTTTTGGAAGCATCCACCAGCCATTGCCCATTATACCATCTTTAATGCCTTCTACCCGGAAGAATGAGAGATCTGCAGGAAGGGATTGGTCTTGGAAAGCCTCCTTAGGAATTTCAAATGATAAGTTAAATATAGCAAAAGTTAGCTTTGAGGGTATCCTGGTTATGAATATACATTTTTGAAGTGACCCTTTTAACAGTATTTCATGGAGTGTAACCCATCAGGTTCTGTTATCTCTAAAAAGATCAAAGATCATTATTGAAATTGACTTTGTTATATTGTTTATGGCTCATACACTTCTAATGAACCATCATTGTTGAATAAATTTAAATGTATTACTAAGAGATGAGTACTGTATGATTAGGTGATACCTTTTTATTATGGACTAACAGTTCATTTTTACAGACAAGCTTTCGAGAGATCCACTTCTCTCTTCCTCAGGTCAAGCAGTACTAAGAAACACAGGGTACATCACATCTTTAAAGTTGATAGAGTTACAAGAATTTTTCCACCAGCCTGGAATACCACCTGCCACAACTGATTTTAAAAAAAACAAAAAGTAATCACATCTTTACACCACCACCAGGACGCAACAAGAAAATTGACACCTATATCAAAAGTTTCAAACTAAGAGTCACTTCATAAATAATGTGAAGAGAGGGCCGCACTCACTTGGTGAGTATAAACTTTATTTTGACATAGGTCTGTGCACAATGTTTCTCGGTTACCCCCTTCCTCAGGTGCATGAGTCACTTCACCACGATCTACAGAACAGAAAAAAAAACCACATATAACCTGTCACATCTGGAAAGAACAGTTATACAAGGATTACAAAACAACAACAATTTCACCATCAAACCAGCTGATAAAGGAGGAGCTGTAGTCATTATGGATACAAACAAATATATATAAGAAGGTAACAGACAACTTCTAGACAATACACACTACAATAAATTAACAACAGGTCCCACACAGGATTTTTCAAGGAAAATCTTATCAGAGGATTTCCAAGGAAAGCCAGGATGGGCTTCGAACAATTAATTCCTAATAATCCAGACACTAGTACCTTCTACATGCTACCCAAAATTCATAAACAACGCTGCCCAGGAAGACCCATCATTAAAGGTATGAACACACTTACAGAACCACTGTCAGGGCAAATAGAAAGTATTCTCAAACCTTTAGTACAAATAACTCCCAGTTTCCTACAAGATACCACAGATTTTCTCTATAAACTCAGTGACATTAAGGATCTTCCACCTGATACACTTCTTGTCACTATGGATGTAGAATCCCTTTATAGCAATATCCCCCACAAAGACGGCATTAACGCTTGTCATAAATTTCTTTTATCCTCCAATTATTATAAATATAGTACTGCTGTAATCACCAAACTAATCAAATTTATTCGTACTCACGATTATTCATGGGGACTGCTATTGGAAGTAAACTGGCACCACAATACGCAAACCTTTTTATGGCAGACTTGGAGGAGAGATTTCAAACATCCTCACACCATAAACTATACAGATATTATCGTTACATTGATGATATTTTTATAATATGGACAGAAGGTGAGGAAAACCTCACTAAATTTCACAGCTCATTTACAAACTTCCATCCATCCATCGCACTAAAAATGGACTACTCAGAGGATTCCATTCATTTTCTGGACACTACAATCTGCATTAAAGATGGTAAACTGCACAACTCCATCTATAGAAAACCTACAGAGAGATGCAGCTACCTCCATTTCACCAGTTTCCATCCTGTACATAGCAAAAAGGCCATAATGCACAGCCAGGCCATCAGGTACAACAGAATATGCTCAGACCCAGAGGATCGGAACAAACATTGATAAGCTAGCACTGTCACTAACACAGAAAGGGTATAAGCCTAACATCATCCACAGAAACATCAATAAGGCTCTGAAAACACCAAGTGAAAACCTACTACAATACAAAAGGAAAAAAACAAACACATGCATTCCACTAGTGACTACATACAACCCTACACTAGAGGGAATACGCAAAATATGCAGCCAATAATCTTGGAGGATGACACCCTTAAACACATCTTTCCAGACCCTCCTATCTTAGCATTCCGCCAACCACCCAACCTCAGACAGAAACTGGTAAACAGAAAATTGCCTTCGGATCTTAATGGTCTCACTGTAGGGACCCCACCATGCAATAAAAAGTAATGTAAACTTTCATCATATCAATGAATCAACCAACATATCACATGCTAAAGGCACCTTCACCATTAAAGGATCCTACTGCTGCACATCCAGGAATGTAGTTTACATGATCCAATGTAACAAGTGTCCCAATGTACTATTGGGGAAACAGGACAAGAATTACACCAGAGAATTAATAACCACAGACACACTATAAAAATTCATGAAAATAAACCCAATTTCCAGGATAACAACACAACCTGCACACCAGTCCGACACCATTTCACACTTCCTAATCATTCTGACATGGACCTCTCAATATTGATACTTAAAGGACAATTTAAAAACACCCAGGAAAGGAAAACCTTTGAACTTCGAATGATCCTCATATTTAACACTAAACAAAATGGTTTAAATAGGGACATGGGATTCCTCAGCCACTATCCAGGATATGTTTTATCCATTCCCACTTCCCCCCTCCCTGTCTGCTTGTACCTTGGCTGTATCCAATTAATTACTTTCACTTATTATGTCCTATTTACAGTTACCTAATGTTTTACTTTGTTGTTGTTTTATTGCTTTACTGCTCATAGTTCACCCTATATGCTTATCCTTGTTTTACATTCCTAACATAATAGGATTTCCAAAAAAAGGTTGTAACTCTATCAACTTTAAAGATGTGATGTGCCCTGTGTTCCTTAGTACTGCTTGACCGAGGAAGAGAGAAGTGTATCTCTCGAAAGCTTGTCTGTAAAAATGAACTGTTAGTCCATAATAAAAAGGTATCACCTTATCCTACAGTTCTCATCTCTTAGTATATGACTAATACGGCTACAACCATTTTATCTGCAATGTATTACGAACAGATTGTTCTGTAGTGTATATAGTATAGATGAATATAACTTGTTTAGTATGTTTGCCTTTTCATTATATTCTATAACTATATTTGCTCCATAACTTAATGGTCCCATAATCTTTGACCTCATCTATTTCACTATGTATATACTTTAAAAGAATAACTGTGGTCTCTATAGAAGTGTTGAAGAGAAATATCTCATACCTTTCAAACAAGTATAGGGTGGTGTCTCTAGCTTTTCTGGATCTTAAAGGGCAAGTCCACCCCCAAAACTAACTTTTTATATTTATTTGGCCCAAATAAGTGCTCCAAAACAAACTTTACAGCATGTAAATCGGTCCAGTGGTTCAAAAGTTACAGACCTTTGTAGCTGGCTTAATCCTGCAGCATGGACCAATACAGTGATGAACAGAGACAGGTTACATTACCTTGTCTCTGTTCTTTTCATGTTCTTGAGCATGTCTGTTAACATCCAGCAGTGAGAACAGAGGAAGTTGCATCAGTAATGGTCTGACCCCTGGATCCCTGGATTTTCCCTCTCAACCAATCACAGCTGTAAAGTTATGTGTACTGAAGAAATCCAGGATCAACAGCTGCAGCCAGCCAGCCCAGAGAGAGATAGAGAGAGAGACACACACAAACACAGGCAAGAATTTTTTTTTTTTCTAAGCTGCAGCTCGGGGTCATCTAAAGAGGAAGTGGAGAGGAAGTGCAGCCTGATATATATCTCATTAAATATCAGGCAAAGCAAATGATTTTGAGAAAAATGAACATGGAGTTTGAGGTTGGTGCTATTATATAAAGAACATATAAAAAGTTTATTTTTGGGTGGACATACCCTTTAAGTTATAGGCTTGTAAAGTTACACTTCCTGGTCTGCCGTGACTGAGTTCCTGTGAGGCGCAATGAACTGCGTAAAAAGCCCCAACTCTACAATATCAATATTTTCTAAAGATAGTTACAGACCTGCAATCATTCTCTGTTCTTATTTTCTACATATGGACACCTAAACAGCAAGGTGTTAGGAATCTTCTGAATACAAGGTGTTATCTGCAATTTTCAGGCCATTTTATCCCATTGACTGCAATGGGTCAAATACTCAAACATGAACATTATGGGGTTTCAGGGTCATGTGATCAAATCAAACCCCAACTGTCACTGTTCGAATAAAATGCACCTGGGTCTAAGGCTGCACTAACTACACACTGTGTTTCTCTGACATAAACACACACAACTACACAAACAGTTACTCAAACACACACCTACATACACATCTACACTCTGAATAAAATCATCTACATTCAAAATAAAATCCCTAAAATATATAAAATAAAAGCACAATAATACATATATGTAAAGAACTATATATAGTTCTTGTTGATCCAAGGATCCTTTCCGATAGCTTTTGTCTTCCTTTGGATCAACTGTTAGGTAGGGCTCACGTATAAGCTCTAAAGGTTCAGGCTTGTGGCTAGCTTTAAAAATGATTAAGAAGACAGGGTTTATGATGCAGCTAATGATACAAGTGGACATGTTCAAATTTGAGATTTGGTGGCAGAGCAGTGGTGCTGGACACGTGACAGCTCATGGTGCTAGCAGGAAAGGCCACCTTTATACTGCTGTAACTTTGGATTTGGACTGCAGCTAGAAGCCCTGGTGTCATTTTAAAAGAAGGAGTGTGCTTTTAATAAAGTCACTTGTATGGAGACTACAGTTCCCCTTTAACAAATTCTTGGGTTTGTATTATTTTGTTCATCTATCTTTTTTTTTGTATTTTAGCTAACTTTCTTTCATTTTACAATATTTCTAAATAATTTATTTGTTCCCTGTATTAAGATATTAAAAATGTCTGTTCTAAACTACACCTAGGGCCCTATTTATAAAAGATCGGTATCGTTATCGTAAAATACAGATCGTTATCGTAAAATAACGACCGGGTTTTTACCGATAACGACCGTTATTTACCGATAACGACCGTCATTTAACGATATCGTTAAATACCAGTCGTTATCGGTAAATACCGGTCGTTATTTACCGATAACGACCGGTATTTACCGATATCAGTAAATACCAGTTGTTATCGGTAAATAACGACCGGTATCGGTAAATAACGGTCATTATCGGGTAAATAACGGTCGTAATCGGTAAAAACCCGGTCGTTATTTTACGATAACGATCGGTATTTTACGATAACGATACTGATCTTTTATAAATAGGGCCCCTAGTTCCAAGTTAGACCAGAGGAATAACAAACTTATACAAGATTATAGAATCCCATTGTGTTGAAAGAAAAGAAGCTAAGATTGTATTTAATTACAGTTCTGCTCACCAATAGAGTTATTAGACTCCTACAGTCAAAGCAATTTGGAAATATCTTTTATGCCTTTTATTTCAATGCCAATACATAGTTGGCCTTACTACCAAAACCGAGGGGCATTTTTATAAAGGTTCGTTAAACTTTCCGTCTTCTTTAACGCAGCTTTTCACCAAATTTGGACTTTTCGCTATAAAGTAGCGATAAGGTGAAAGGTCATACCGCTACTTTTTGCTTTTCGCTATAATCGCTGCGGTCACTGCTTAAGAATATTTATAAAATGGTGAAAAGTGTATTTTGGCGTTAATTTCAGCCATTCCGATTCGCCAAGTCTGAGTGTGGTGAAAATGCATAAGTGGGCATTTATTTAGCCTGCCAATGGGTCCATGGAGGTGTCAGTACATTGTGGAGTGTTCTCAATACTAATAAGTACTCAGGGGGGGTGTTAGACTATTTCCAGCATTTACTGTAATACGATCTGAGATTTCACTTTTTTAAGGTTAATTTTTTCGCTTTTTAAAGATCTTTTTTTAAAGTTCAGATTTTCTTTATTTACCAATAAAGTCAAATGTCTGAGGGAGATATATAAAGGGGCATTATTTTTGCTTTATTTTACCCCACCAGCCTTTACCACAGTTTTTTAAACTTTCAACTTTTCTTTTCATCAGTTATTAAAAAGGCGAATTATCATCAAAAGCAAAAATTATGTAGTAAAGAGTAGCACTAATAATGCTGAAAAGCCTCAGACATTATGGTAAACAGGTAATACTCCCTGGGGTTTTCAAAGTAGTATTAAATTGGTTAATACACTGAACACCTATCTTGTTATTTAAAAATAGCCTAACACATGTGGTGTATTTTCAGCCAAAGATTAAATAGTGTAAACTTAAAAGGTAATTTTCTCTATTTTATTAATAGGATATGATAAATAGTGTGAACTTCACCAGGTGAATTGTCTCGATTTATATTTTATTTTATAGGATAACTGAATATTGTAAAACTTCACCCAGGGGAATTTTCTCTATTTTATTAATAGGTATGATAATAGTGAAAATAATCACCCAGGGGAATTCTCTCTATTTTATTATATGGAGATATTAATAGTGTAATACTTACCCAGGGGGAATTTTTCTCTATTTTATTAATAGAATTGATAAATAGTGTAAACTCACCCAGGTGAAATTTTCTCTATTTTATTAATAGGATATGATAAATAGTGGTAACACTCACCCAGTGACTTTTTTTTCTCTATTTTATTAATAGACATGGTAATAGTGTAAAACCACCCCGGTGAATTTTCTCTATTTATTAATAGGATATGAATAAATAGTGTAAAACTCACCAGGGATATTTTCTCTATTTTATTAAATAGATAATGATACTAGTGTAAAATCCCCAGGGGAATCCTCTTCTATTTTATTAATGTAATATGATAATAGTGTAAAACTTACCCAGGGAATTTCTCTATTTTATTAATAGGATATGATAAATAGTGTAAAACTCACCCCGGTGAATTTTTCTCTATTTTATTATGATATTGATAAATAGTTAACACTCACCCAGGTGAATTTTCTCTATTTTATTAATAGGATATGATAAATAGTGTAACACTCACCCAGTGATTTTTCTCTATTTTATAATAGGATATGATAAATATTGTAAAACTCACCCAGGTGAATTTTCTCTATTTTATTAATAGGATATGATAACTTAGTGTAACAACTCACCCAGGTCAAGTTTTTCTCTATTTTATTAATAGGATATGATAATAGTGTAAAACTCACCCCAGGTGAATTGTCCTATTTTAAAATAGGATATGAAAATAGTGTAAAACTCACACGGGAATTTTCTCCATTTATTAATAGGATATGATAAATAGTGTAAAACTCCCCAGTGCAATTGTCTCTATTTTAATTATAGATATGAATAAATAGTGGTAAAACTCACCCAGGCGAATTGGTCTCTATTTTATTAATAGGATATGATAATAGTGTAAAACTCACCCAGGCGAATTGTCTCTATTTTATTATAGGATATGATAAATAGTGTAATAACTACACCAAGGTGAATTTTCTCTATTTTGTTAATAGGATATGATAAATAGTGTAAACTCACCCAGGTGAATCTCTCTATTTTATTAATAGATTTGATAAAAGTGTAAAACTCACCCAAGTGAATTTTTCTCTATTTTATTATAGGATATGATAAATAGTGTAAAACTCAACCAGGTGAATTTCTCTATTTTAATAATAGGATATGACATATTGTAACAACTCACACAGGGTAATTTTCCTCTCCTTTTATTATAGCTAGATAATATGTAAAACTCACCCAGGTGAATGTCTCTATTTTATTAATGGATGATATAGTGTAAACTCCCCGGCGAATCGTCTCTTTTTATAAGACATGATAAATAGTGTAAATTCACCCAGGTGAATTTTTTCTCTATTTTATTAATAGGATATGATAAATAGTGTAAAACTCACCCAGGGGAATTCTCTCTATTTTATTAATAGGATATTGATATATGTAAAACTCACCAGGTGAATTTTCGCTATTTTTTAATAGGATATGTAACAAGTGTAAAACTCACCCAGGTCAGTTTTCTATTTTATTAATAGGATATGATAAATTGTAAAACTCACCCAGTGAATTGTCTCTATTAATATAGGATATGATAAATAGTGTAAAACTCACACCAGGGATTTTCTCCATTTTATTAATAGGAATGATAAATAGTGTAAAACTCCACCCAGGTGAATTGTCTCTATTTTAATTAATAGGATATGAAAATAGTGTAAAACTCACCCTAGGTCGAATTGTCTCCTATTTTATTAATAGATATGATAAATAGATGTTTAAAACTCACCCAGGCGAATTGTCTCTATTTTTTTAATAGGATTATAAATAGTGTAAAACTCACCCAGGTGAATTTCTCTATTATTAAGGATGGATATAAATATGTAAAACTCACCCAGGGGAATTCTCTCTATTTTATTAATAGATATGATAATAGTGTAAACT
The DNA here is from genome assembly GCA_019447015.1 of Hymenochirus boettgeri. NCBI lineage: Eukaryota > Metazoa > Chordata > Amphibia > Anura > Pipidae > Hymenochirus > Hymenochirus boettgeri. Next base: position 65,652 of record JAACNH010000588.1, on the reverse strand, counting down.
CACCCCAGGTGAATTTTCTCTATTTATTAATAGGATATGAAAAATAGTGTAAAACTCACCCGAGTGAATCTCTCTATTTTATATATAGGATTGAGAAATAGTGTAAACTGACCCAGGTGAATTTTCTCTATTTTATTAATAGGATATGATAAATAGTGTAAAACTCACCCAGGTGAATTGTCTCTATTTTAATAATAGGATATGATAATATTGTAAAACGACACAGGGTATTTTTTCTCCATTTTATTAATAGGATATGAATAAATAGTGTAAAACTCCCCAGTGGAATTGTCTCTATTTTATTAATAGGATTGATAAATATGTAAAACTCACCCAGGCGAATCGTCTCTATTTTATATAGGCATGATAAATAGTGTAACTCACCCAGGCGAATTGTCTCTATTTTATTAATAGGATATGAACATAGAGTAAAACTTACCCATGTGGAATTCCTCTATTTTTATTAATAGGATATGGAAACTAGTGTAAAACTACACAGACACAATTTTTTCTATTATTAATAGGATATGATAAATAGTTAAAACTCACAAAGGCAATTTCTCTATTTTATTAATAGGATATGATAAATAGTGTAAAACTCACACAGGTGAATTTTCCTCTATTTTTAATAGGATATGATAATATGTGTAAAGCTCACACAGCAATTTCTCTATTTTATTATAGGAATAGGAATAAATAGTGTAAAAACTCCCCCGACCATTTGTCCTATTTTTATTAATAGGATATGATAAATAGTGTAAATACTCACCCAGGCGAATTTTCTCTATTTTATAAATGGACATGGTGTAAAACTTACCCAGAGAATTTCCTCTATTTTATAATAGGATAGATATGTGTAACTCACCCGGGGGAATTTTCTCTATTTTATTAATAGGATATGATAAATAGTGGAAAAACTCACCCAGGGAATTTCTATTTTCTTAATATGGATATGGTAATAGTGTAATACTCACCCGGGGAATTTTCTCTATTTTTAAATAGGACATGGTAAATAGTGTAAAACTCACCCAGGAGAATTTTCTCTATTTTATTAATAGGATATATAAATAGTGTAAACCACCCCAGGTGAATTTTTTCTATTTTATTCAAGGATATGGTACATAGTGTAATACTCACCCCAGGGGAATCTTCTCTATTTTATAAATAGACTGGTAATAGTGTAAAACTCACCCAGGCGAATTTTCTCTCTTTATAAATAGGATATGATAAATAGTGTAAAACTTCCATGGGGAATTTTTTTCTATTTATTAATAGGATATGATAAATCGTGTTAAAACTCACACAGGGGAATTTCCTCTATTTTATTAATAGGATATGATAAATAGTGTGAAACTCACCCAGCGAATTTGTCTATTTTATTATAGGATAATGTAATAGTGTAAAACTCACCCAGGTTAATTTTCTCTATTTTATTTAATATGGATTTGATAAATAGTGTACAAACTCAACCTAGGGGAATCTTTCTCTATTTTATTAATAGGATATGATAAATGTGTAAAACTCACACAGGAGGCGAATTTTCTCTATTTTATTAATAGGATTTATGATAAATAGTTAAAACTCACCCAGGGAATTTTTCTCTATTTTATTAATAGGATGATAACATAGTGTAAAACTCACCCAGGGAATTTTCTCTCATTTTATTAATGGGATATGATAATATATGTCAAACCACCCTGCGAATTATCTCTATTTTATTGTAGGATTGATAAATAGTGTAAAAACTCACCCAGGGGAATTTCTCTATTTTATTAATAGGATATGATAAATAGTGTAAAACTCACCCAGGCGAATTTCTCTATTTTATTAATAGGATATGATAAATAATGTAAACTCCCCAGGCGAATTTCTCTATTTTATTTATAGGATATATAAATAGTTAAAACTCACCCAGGGGAATTTTCTTCTATTTTATTAATAGGATATATAAATAGTGTAAACTCACCCGGTGAATTTCTCTATTTTATTAATAGGATGTATAATAGTGTAAAACTCACCCAGCGAATTATCTCTATTTTATTAATAGGATATGATAATAGTGTAAAACTCACCCAGCGAATTATCTCTATTTTATTAATAGGATATGATAAATAGTGGTAAACTCAACCCAGCTGAATTTTTCTCTATTTTATTAATAGGATATGATAAATCGTGTAAACTCCACCCAGGCGAATTATCTCTTTTATTAATGGGATATGTAAATAGTGTAAACTAACCACCCAGGTTCATTTTCTCTATTTTATAATAGGATGATAAGATGGTTTGTTTGTAAAACAAAACTCACCCAGGGGAATTTTTCTCTATTTTTTATTATCGGACATTTTTAGCAGTGCTTATTTTCCAGCAATCACTGCAGCTAATATCACACCAGTTACATTAATATGGGAACATCCCATAGTTCTGTGGAAGAATATTTAATGAACTTATTCTTCGATGTTTGGTGGCAAAAATTCTGGTAAAACTGCTAAAAAATGCACAAACGTGGAAGAAACGGGTCAAAAAGGTGGAGATTTCCCTTGTAAATAATGCTTTAAATAGGGGGGGGGGGCTTTGCATAAAGGAGTTGCATAAACATATGCACAGCTACATACAAGGGAAGCGCAGAGAAACACAATAGAAAAAGCGCATGTGTGCACTGCAAGACTGAAGACCTAGCTTATGATCTGTGATAACATTACTAATTACTCACCTTAATACCATTATGAATTAAATGTTTGTATTGAACGTTTGCTAATATTGACACACAATTTTAATAACTACATTTATAAAAACCAAAATGAAAATGACTGAACCTCAAATCTATCCTCATGTAAAAGAACAAGGAATTCTAGAGGTTATAGAATAATCGCTCGAGATCACACTTAAATTACCAGGTGAATCCTGTACCATGTACAGGGAGGGATTTCATAGGGTTTGTCGATGTGCCGGTGAACTGGTAATTGGCCCACAATAAAGACTGATAAATATTAGAAGGCTGTCCATTGCGAAAAGGAGCCAAACGGCCGGCGTGCGGCAGAGAGGACCCACATTGATCGCCACTGTTTTTTTGTTGACATGTACGTGATCGCACATTCATCTGATTCGACAACAAATTAACAACCAGACATTAACTCATGTCTGGTCGACCCATGCAATGTTTTCAGCCCGATCGACTTCAACCTGATAAAATGGGTTCCGCCTTAAGTTTGGATCTCTACGATCTTCTGAGTACTCTCCATCCCAAAAAATGTTGTGCAGTTGTATCTAGAAGAATGTGTTTTCCTGTTTTTTGAGGCAAAAGGTGGTCACGTCAATATTGGATTTTTTTTTTATTTTAACTGAAGTGTACATAATACCGGGTAATAATAATTAAAAATATACTGGGACATATCAAATGAATCTAACACGAGATGCCCCAAGTCCTAAGAAATACACATGTTAAACCCTATAAGGATAGAATCAAAGGCTACAAATAGATATTGTGTCTTGTAATTTAGTTTCAGGTTATAATCACTCATTTAAGGCCACATTTGTTTGCCTTCATCTTATGAAATAACATTATATTGTTTATTTAATCTATAAACAATATAATTTATACTAACCTGTTGTGTTGGAGATTGTGTCCCTCCTGAGGCACGCCCACACGTCATACAACCAGCTAAACTGCAACGCTCGCCCTCCCTGGGCTTTTCTGTATCCTGAGAACAGCTCTCACTGCACACGGACGGGGGGTCTGAAAAGAAGAAAGCATTGGAAGATAAACTTTGTATATTTAGGATTTTCATTTTTTTTTTAAAAAATCACATATCGGAGTAATAGCTGATACTGTCAAAGCTTTCTTTAGTTAAACAATGTATATTACTATGTTTAAAAAAGCACAATTGCCTGAACACTTTTTTTTCTTGTTCTTCCTAATTTTTGGATTGTGACTCTCCCACAGTTTTTTCTAACTAGAGAACAATATTTGGTAGAAAGTCTACTGAGATGGGTTTTTGTTCTAGCTAGGAATCCGATCAAGCATTTTACGATTATTAAGTGAATTTCCCTTTCACGTGAATTCCAGATCATATTTTTCTATTTTCACATTTCTCTGACAATGAAGACCATTTTTTGTATAATGTAAAAATGGCAATAATCAAGTGAAAAATAATACCACTTTGTCTTAAAATAAGTTTGTAATTTTTTTTTTAAATGTACCTCGTTTATCATAAAAGAAAACACACAGATTGTTAAAATCCACAACAACAATAGCACACACCGGTTTTGCGATCAAATTCGCGGCATTTTCCCAAACCAAGTGAAAAGTTTGAAACTTTTGGGCCATATTTATAAATACCGCGGTATCCTTTTTAGCGATACGGCCTTAAATTGATCGGTATTTTAACATTTATGATCATTAAACTGATCGGAGATTAACTCAGTTTTAAACGTTCGTAAATTTACTATACCCAACGTACAATCTATTTATCGATCCACATTTTATAAAGGTTCGTTAAACTTTCCGTCTTCTTTAACGCAGCTTTTGACCAAATTTGGACTTTTCGCTATAAAGTAGTGATAAGGTGAAAGGTCATTACCGCTACTTTTTGCTTTTCGCTATACATCGCTGCGGTCACTGCTTAAGAATATTTATAAAATGGTGAAAAGTGTATTTTGGCGTTAATTTCAGCCATTCCGATTCGCCAAGTCTGAGGTGGTGAAAATGCATAAGTGGGCATTTATTTAGCCTGCCAATGGGTCCATGGAGGTGTCAGTACATTGTGGAGTGTTTCTCAATACTAATAAGTACTCAGGGGGGCGTTAGACTATTTTCCAGCATTTACTGTAATACGATCTGAGATTTCACTTTTTTAAGGTTAATTTTTCGCTTTTTAAAGATCTTTTTTTTAAAGTTCAGATTTTCTTTATTTACCAATAAAGTCAAATGTCTGAGGGAGATATTTATAAAGGGGCATTATTTTTGCTTTATTTTACCCCACCAGCCTTTACCACAGTTTTTTAAACTTTCAACTTTTCTTTTCATCAGTTATTAAAAAGGCGGGAATTTTCCTCAAAGCGAAAATGTATCTTAGAAAACGTATGTTCACTGTACTAGATCGACTGTAGCCTAAGCATGCCAGTGGCTAGGGAAGGTGATGGAAACTTTGTTAGGATCATGTCCTTGATTTGTCTCAGAGATCATTCCTTAGTTAGTAGTAGTCAGCATGGATTTTTGAGAAATAGATTCATGCCAGAACAAATTAATTGGTTTTTATGAAGAAGGAGTAGAAGTTGATTCAGGCACAGCGTGTGGTGTGGTTATAATTTGGATTTTGAAGCTTTGATACTGGCCACATAGGCGACTAATGTTATAAACTGAGGGACTGTTTGCCTTGAAAAACATTTGTTCATGGATAGAGAACTGGTTATATGGTAAACCGCAAACCAGAGAGTGGTGTGTAAATGAGAGCTACATCTATGTTGGGTAAAGTTCTAAGCGGTTCCTCAGGTTCTGTACTGGGGGCCGCTTCTGTTTATCTGTTTATAAATGACTTAAGGGGAAGGGCCATTGAGAGCAAGGTCTCTGGTTGCTGATGACCACTAAACTATGCAGAGCTTTGGAAACTTCCATGATGTGCAAGTGCTGGTCAAGGCAGACCTAGATAGATTATCAAAATGGGCAGCATAATGGCAGATGAGATTCAATGTTGATAAATGTAAGTGATGCATTTGGGATTAATAATCCCTGTGCCACCTACACCTAAATAACTCTGTGTTAAGTGCACTGAATGGAAAAAGATTTGGGGGTTCTGTAGATAACAGACTTAGCTTTAGCAAACATGCCAGGTAGTCAACGCTAGAGCTAGCAAGATATTGTCTTTGTATAAAAGGGGAATGATTCAAGAGAGAAAAATATTATTCTCCCTCTTTACAAGGCACTGGTAGGCCATCATTTGGAATCTGCGGTGCAGTTTTGGAATCCCATATACAAAAGGACTCTTGGAAATTGAGGAAAGTCAGAAAAGGGCATAAATTAATAAGGGGAAGGTAGGGGCTTGAATATCAGGCAGTTAGACAGTTAGGCTGTTTACATTGGAGAAAGCGCGGTTGCGTGGGACATGAATAACCTTATACAAATATATTAATGGCCCATACAATGACCTCTCTGTGCATTGTTCACTATAGGTCATATCAGAGGACATCGTGGACATCCTCTTAAGGTTGGAAGAAAAAAGTTTCATCTTCAGGTTAGGAGGGGTTTCTTACAGTGAGAACGGTGGAAATTGTGGAACTGTCTTCCAGCAGATGTGGTAATGGCTAAGTTCATTGAATACTTTAAAAAGGCCTGGATAGTTTCTAAAACTAAAAAATATTGAGAATTACTGGTATTAATGCATATAGATCTGGTTGATCCAGGGATCACATTCGATGCCGTTTTGGGATCAGGAAGGAATTTTCCCCCTTTTTAGCTGGGTTTTTTGCCTTGCCTCTGTATCACTGTTGTTAGGGTTAAAAAAAAGAATATATATATATATATACTAAGCGGGTTAATAGGTTTGACTGATGGTAAGTATGTCTTTATTAATTCGAACCGTTAATTATTACTAATTACTATGGTAACTATAATGCTTGGAAATGCTCAGGGCACATATAATGGTAAACAGGTAATACTCCCTAGTGGGTTTTCAAAGTAGTATTAAATTGGTTAATACACTGAACACCTATATTTGTTATTTAAAAATAGCCTAACACATGTGGTGTATTTTCAGCCAAAGATATAATAGTGTAAAACTTAAAAGGTGAATTTTCTCTATTTTATTAATAGGATATGATAAATAGTGTAAAATTCACCCAGGTGAATTGTCTCTATTTTATTAATAGGATATGATAAATAGTGTAAAACTCACCCAGGGGAATTTTCTCTATTTTATTAATAGGATATGATAAATAGTGTAAAAATCACCCAGGGGAATTCTCTCTATTTTATTAATAGGATATGATAAATAGTGTAATACTTACCCAGGGGAATTTTCTCTATTTTATTAATAGGATATGATAAATAGTGTAAAACTCACCCAGGTGAAATTTTCTCTATTTTATTAATAGGATATGATAAATAGTTAAACTCACCCGTGGAATTTCTCTATTTTATTAATGGGGATATGATAATAGTGTAAAAACTCACCCAGCGAATTTTCTCTATTTATTAATGGATTGATACATAGTGTTAAAACCACCCAGGTGAATTTTCTCTATTTTATTAATATATGATAAATAGTGTAAAACTCACCCGGGAATTTCTCTTATTTTATTAATAGGATATGATAAATATTGTAAAACTCACCCAGGAATTTTCTCTATTTTATTAATGGGATATGATAAATAGTGTAAAACTCACCCAGGGGATTTTCTCTATTTTATTAATAGGTATGATAAATAGTTTAAAACTCACCCAGGAATTTCTCTATTTTATTAATGGATATGATAAATAGTGTAAACTCACCCAGGGAATTTTCTCTATTTTATTAATAGGATATGATAAATTGTAAAACTCACCCAGGGAATTTCTCTATTTTATTAATAGGATATGATAATATGGTAAAACTCACCCAGGCAATTTTCTCTATTTTATTAATAGGATTATAAATAGTTGTAAACTCACCCAGGGGAATTTTCTCTATTTTATTATAGGATAGGATAAATATTATGTAAACCTACCCAGGGGAATTTTCTCTTTTATTAATAGGTATGATAAATAGTGTAAAACTCACCCAGGGAATTTCTCTATTTTATTAATGGATATGATAAATAGTGTAAAACTCACCCAGGGAATTTTCTCTATTTTTATTAATGGATATGAAAATAGTGTAAAACTCAACCAGGGAATTTTCTATTTTATTAAATGGGATATGAAAATAGTGTAAACTCACCCAGTGAATTTTCTCTATTTTATTAATAGGATATGAAAATAGTGTAAAACTCACCCAGGAAATTTTTCTCTATTTATTAATAGGATATGATAAATAGTGTAAAACTCACCCAGGCGAATTATCTCTATTTTAAATAGGATATGATAAATAGTGTAAAACTCACCCAGGGATTTTTCTCTATTTAATTAATAGGATATGATAAATAGTGTAAAACTCACCCAGGGGAATTTTCTTCTCATTTTATTAATAGGATATGATAAATAGTGTAAACCTCACCCAGGGGAATTTTCTCTATTTATTAATAGTATGATAAATAGTGTAAAACTCACCCAGGGAATTTTCTCTCTATTTTATTAATAGGATATGATAAATAGTGTAAAACTCACCCAGGGAATTTCTCTATTTTATTAATGGATATATAAATAGTGTAAAACTCACCAGGGAATTTCTCTATTTTATTAATGGATATGATAAATATGTAAAACTCACCCAGGGAATTTTCCTCTATTTTATTAATGGATATGATAATAGTGTAAACCACCCAGGAATTATCTCTATTTTTTTATGGATATAATAATATTGTAAAACTCACCCAGGTGAATTTCTCTTTTTTATTATATGGATATGATAAATAGTGTAAAACTCACCCAGGTGATTTTCTCTATTTATTAATAGGATATGATAAATAGTGTAAAACTCACCCAGGCAATTTCTCTATTTAATTAAGAGGAATGATAAATAGTGTAAAACTCACCCAGGGAATTTCTCTATTTTTATTAATAGGATATGATAATAGTGTAAAACTCACCAGGCGAGATTTCTCTATTTTATTAATAGGATATGATAAATAGTGTAAAACTCACCCAGGTGAATTTTCTCTATTTTATTAATAGGATATGATAAATAGTGTAAAACTCACCCAGGCGAATTATCTCTATTTTATTAATAGGATATGATAAATAGTGTAAAATCCCCAGGGGAATCCTCTTCTATTTTATTAATGTAATATATAATAGTGTAAAACTACCCAGGGGATTTTCTCTATTTTATTAATAGGATATGATAAATAGTGTAAAACTCACCCCAGGTGAATTTTCTCATTTTTTATGATATATAAATATGTAACACTCACCCAGGTGAATTTTCTCTATTTTATTAATAGGATATATAAATAGTGTAAACTCCCCAGGATTTTTCTCTATTTTATAATAGGATATGATAAATATGTGTAAAACTCACCCAGGGAATTTTCTCTATTTTATATAGGATATGATAATAGTGTAAACTCACCCAGGTCAGTTTTTCTCTATTTTATTAATAGGATATGATAAATAGTGTAAAACTCACCCCAGGGAATTGTCTCTATTTTATAATAGGATATGATAAATAGTGTAAAACTCACCCGGGAATTTTCTCTATTTATTAATAGGATATGATAAATAGTGTAAAACTCACCCAGGGAATTTCTCTCTATTTTATTATAGATATGATAAATAGTGTAAAACTCACCCAGGGAATTTCTCTATTTTAATTAATAGGATATGATAAATAGTGTAAAACTCACCCAGGCGAATTTCTCTATTTTATTATAGGATATGATAAATATGTAAAAAACTACCACCAAGGTGAATTTTCTCTATTTTATTAATAGGATATGATAAATAGTGTAAAACTCACCCAGGTGAATCTCTCTATTTTATTAATAGGATTGATAAATAGTGTAAAACTCACCCAGGAATTTTCTCTATTTTATTAATAGGATTGATAATAGTGTAAAACTCACCAGGGAATTTCTCTATTTTAATTAATAGGATATGAATTATGTAAACTCACCAGGGAATTTCTCTATTTTATTAATAGGTATGATAATAGTGTAAAACTCACCCAGGTGAATTCTCTATTTTATTAATGGGATGATAATAGTGTAAAACTCCCCAGGGAATTCTCTATTTTATTAAGGAATGATAAATAGTGTAAAACTCACCCGGTGAATTTTCTTCTCTATTTTATTAATAGGATATGATAAATAGTGTAAACTCACCCAGGAATTCTCTCTATTTTATTAATAGGATATTGATAATAGTGTAAAACTCACCCAGGTGAATTTTCCTATTTTTTAATAGGATATGATAAATAGTGTAAAACTCACCCAGGTCAGTTTTCTCTATTTATTAATAGGATATGATAATATTGTAAAACTCACCCAGGAATTTCTCTATTAATATAGGATATGATAATAGTGTAAAACTCACCGGGAATTTTCTCATTTTATTAATAGGAATGATAAATAGTGTAAAACTCACCCAGGTGAATTTCTCTATTTTATTAATAGGATATGATAAATAGTGTAAAACTCACCCAGGCGAATTTCTCCTATTTTATTAATAGATATGATAAATAGTGTAAAACTCACCCAGGCGAATTTCTCTATTTTTTTAATAGGATATGATAAATAGTGTAAAACTCACCCAGGGAATTTCTCTATTATTAAGGGATGGATTAAATAGTGTAAAACTCACCCAGGGGAATTTCTCTATTTTATTAATAGGATATGATAAATAGTGTAAAACTCACCCCAGGTGAATTTTCTCTATTTTATTAATAGGATATGAATAAATAGTGTAAAACTCACCCAGGGAATTCTCTATTTTATTATAGGATTTGAGAAATAGTGTAAACTCACCCAGGGAATTTTCTCTATTTTATTAATAGGATATGATAAATAGTGTAAAACTCACCCAGGTGAATTTCTCTATTTTATTAATAGGATATGATAATATGTGTAAAACACACCAGGGTAATTTTCTCCTATTTATTAATAGGATATGATAAATAGTGTAAAACTCACCCAGGAATTCTCTATTTTATTAATAGGATATGATAAATATGTAAAACTCACCCAGGCGAATCTTTCTCTATTTTATAATAGGAATGATAAATAGTGTAAACTCACCCAGGGCGAATTTCTCTCTTTTATTAATAGGATATGATAAATAGGTAAAACTACCCAGGGAATTCCTCTATTTTATTAATAGGATATGAAATAGTGTAAACTCCAGACAATTTCTCTATTTTATTATGGATATGATAAATAGTTAAACTCACAGGCGAATTTCTCTATTTTATTAATAGGATATGTAAATAGTGTAAAACTCACCAGGGAATTTCTCTATTTTTAATAGTATATGATAATATGTGTAAACTCACCAGCGAATTTCTCTATTTTATTAATAGGAATAGATAAATAGTGTAAAACTCACCCCGACAATTTTCTCTATTTTATTAATAGGATATGATAAATAGTGTAAAACTCACCCAGGGAATTTTCTCTATTTTATAAATAGGAATGAGTGTAAAACTTACCCAGAGAATTTCTCTATTTTATAATAGGATATGATAATGTGTAACTCACCCGGGGGAATTTTCTCTATTTTATTAATAGGATATGATAAATAGTGTAAAACTCACCCAGGTGAATTCTCTATTTTTTAATAGGATATGTAAATAGTGTAAACTCACCCAGGGGAATTTTCTCTATTTTTATAATAGGATGTAAATAGTGTAAAACTCACCCAGGGAATTTTCTCTATTTTATTAATAGATATGATAAATAGTGTAAAACTCACCCGGTGAATTTTTCTCTATTTTATTAATGGATATGTAAATAGTGTAAACTCACCCAGGGGAATTTCTCTATTTTATAATAGGATATGTAAATAGTGTAAAACTCACCCAGGGAATTTTCTCTATTTATATAATAGGATATGATAAATAGTGTAAAACTCCAGGGAATTTTTTTCTATTTTATTAATAGGATATGATAAAATGTGTAAAACTCACCAGGGGAATTTCTCTATTTTATTAATAGGATATGATAAATAGTGTAAACTCCCCAGCGAATTTTCTATTTTATTAATAGGTAATGATAAATAGTGTAAAACTCACCCAGGAATTTTCTCTATTTTATTAATAGATTGATAAATAGTGTAAAACTCACCAGGGGAATTTTCTCTATTTTATTAATAGGATATGATAAATAGTGTAAAACTCACCAGGCGAATTTTCTCTATTTTATTATAGGATTATGATAAATAGTGTAAAACTCACCCAGGGAATTTTTCTCTATTTTTATTAATATGATGATAATAGTGTAAAACTCACCCGGGGAATTTCTCTATTTTATTAATGGGATATGATAAATAGTGTAAAACTCCCCCAGGCGAATTTTCTCTATTTTATTAATGGGATATGATAAATAGTGTAAAACTCAACCCAGGTGGAATTTTCTCTTTTATTATAGATATGATAAATAGTAAAACTCACCCATGCAATTTCTCTATTTTTTTATTAATAGGATATGATAAATAGTGTAAAACTCACCCAGGGAATTTTCTCTATTTTATGTAATAGGATATGAAAAATAGTAAAACTCACCCAGGGATTTTTCTCTATTTTATTAATAGGATATGATAAATAGTGTAAAACTCACCCAGGAAATTCTCTCTTTTTATTAATAGGATATGATAAATAGTGATAAAACTCCACAGGGAATTTTCTCTATTTTATTAATAGGAATATGAAATAGTGTAAAACTCACCCAGGGGAATTTCTCTCTATTTTATTAATTATATGATAAATAGTGTAAAACTCACCCAGGGGAATTTTCTCTATTTTATTATAGGATATGATAAATAGTGTAACTCTACAGGGGCGAATTTTCTCTATTTTATTAATGGATATGATACATAGTGTAAAACTCACCCAGGGAATTTCTCTATTTATTAATGATATGATAAATAGTGTAAAACTCACCCAGGGAATCTTTCTCTATTTTATTAATGGGATATGATAAATAGTGTAAAACTCACCCAGGCGAATTATCTCTATTTTATTAATGGGATATGATAAATAGTGTAAACTCACCCAGGAATTTTCTCTATTTTATTATAGGATATGATAAATAGTGTAAAACTCACCCAGGAAATTTCTCTATTTTATTATAGGATATGATAAATAGTGTAAAACTCACCCAGGGGAATTTTCTCTATTTTATTAATAGGATATGATAAATAGTGTAAAACTCACCCAGGGGAATTTTCTCTTTTATTAATAGGATATGATAAATAGTGTAAAACTCACCCAGGGGAATTTTCTCTCTTTTTTTTATTATGTACCTCCCCACGTCTATTTATTAATGGATGATAATAGTGTAAAACTCACCCCAGGCGAATTTTCTCATTTTATTAATAGGATATGATAAATTGTAAAACTCACCCAGGGAATTTTCTCTATTTTATTAATAGGATATGATAAATAGTGTAAACTCACCCAGGCGAATAATCCTCTATTTTATTAATGGATATATAAATAGTGTAAAACTCACCCAGGCGAATTATCTCTATTTATTAATGGGATATGATAAATAGTGTAAAACTCACCCAGGGAATTTTCTCTATTTATTAATAGGATAAATAATATATGTAAAACTCACACCAGTGAATTTTCTTATTTTATTAATAGGATATATAAATAGTGTAAAACTCACCCAGGCAATTTCTCTATTTTATAATAGGATATGATAAATAGTGTAAAACTACCACCCAGGGAATTCCTCTATTTTATTAATAGGATATGATAAATAGTGTAAAACTCACCCAGGCGAATTTTCTCTATTTATTAATAGGATATGAATAAATATTGTAAAACTCACCCAGGAAATTTCTCTATTTTATAATAGATATGATAAATAGTGTAAACTCACCCACAGGCGAATTTTTTCTCTATTTTATTAATAGGATATGATAAATAGTGTAAACCTCACCCAGGGGAATTTTCTCTATTTTATTAATAGGATATGATAAATAGTGTAAAACTCACCCAGGGGAATTTCTCTATTTTATTAATGGATATGATAAATAGTGTAAAACTCCACAGGCGAATTATCTCTATTTTATTAATGGGATATGAATAGTGTAAACTCACCCAGGGAATTTCTCTATTTTATTAATGGGATAGATAAATAGTGTAAAACACCCAGGGAATTTTCTCTATTTTATTATATGGATATGAAATAGTGTAAAACTCACCCAGGCGATTATTCTCTCTATTTTATTAATAGGATATGATATAGTGTAAAACTCACCCAGGTGAATTTCTTCTCTATTTTTTAATAGGATATGATAAATAGTGTAAACCTCACCCAGGCAATTTCTCTATTTTTTTAATAGGATATGATAAATAGTGTAAAACTCACCCAGGGGAATTTCTCTATTTTTATTAATAGGATATGATAATAGTGTAAAACGCACCCAGGGGAATTTTCTCTATTTTATTAATAGGTAATGATAAATAGTGTAAAACTCACCCCAGGGAATTTTTCTCTATTTTATTAATAGGATATGATAAATAGTGTAAAACTCACCCAGGGAATTTCTCTATTTTATTAATAGGATATGATAAATAGTGTAAAACTCACCCAGGCGAATTATCTCTATTTTATTAATGGATATGATAAATAGTGTAAACTCACCCAGGCGAATTTTCTCTCTATTTTATTAATGGATATGATAATAGTGTAAAACTCACCCAGGGAATTTCTCTATTTTTTAATGGGATATGAAAATAGTGTAAAACTCACCCAGGTGAATTTCTCTATTTTATTATAGGATGAATGATAATAGTGTAAACTCACCCAGGTAATTTTCTCTATTTTATTAATAGGATATGATAATAGTGTAAATCACCCCAGGGAATTTCTCTATTTTATTAATAGGATATGATAATAGTGTAAAACTCACCCAGGCGAATTATTCTCTATTTTATTAATAGGATATGATAAATAGTGTAAAACTCACCAGCGAATTTCTCTATTTTATTAATAGGATATGATAAATATGTAAAACTCACCCAGGGATTTTCTCTATTTTATTAATAGGATATGATAATAGTGTAAACCACCCAGGGGAATTTTCTCTATTTTATTAATGGGTATGATAAATAGTGTAAAACTCACCCAGGAATTTTCTCTATTTTATTAAGGATATGATAAATAGTGTAAAACTCACCCGGCGAATTTCTCTATTTTATTAATGGATAGTAATAGTGTAAACCACCCGGCGAATTTTTCTATTTATTATAATAGATAAATAGTGTAAACTCACCCAGGTGAATTTTCCTCTATTTATTAATGGATATGATAATAGTGTAAAACTCACCCAGGAAATTTCTCTATTTTATTAATAGGATATGATAAATAGTGTAAAACTCACCCAGGGATATTCTATTTTATTAATAGGATATGATAAATAGTGTAAAACTCACCCAGGGAATTTTCTCTATTTTATTAATAGGATTAGATAATAGTGTAAAACCTCACCCAGGGGAATTTTTTCTCTATTTTATTAATAGGATATGATAAATAGTGTAAAACTCACCCAGGGTAATTTTCTCTCTATTTTATTAATAGGTATGATAAATAGTGTAAACTCACCCAGGGAATTTTTCTCTATTTTATAATAGATATGATAAATAGTGTAAAACTCACCCAGGCGTAATTTCTCTATTTTTAATAGGTATGATAAATAGTGTAAAAACTCACCCAGGGAATTCTCCTATTTTATTAATGGGATATGATAAATAGTGTAAACTCACCCAGGGCGAATTTCTCTATTTTATTATGGATATGATAAATAGTGTTAAAACTCACCCAGGGATTTCTCTATTTTTTAAATGGGATATATAAATAGTGTAAACTCACCCAGGTGAATTTTTCTCTATTTTATTAATAGGATATGATAAATAGTGTAAAACTCACCCAGGAATTTTCTCTATTTTATTAATAGGATATGATAAATAGTGTAAACTCACCCAGCAAATTTCTCTATTTTATTAATAGGATATGAATAATAGTGTAAACACTCACCCAGGGAATTTCTCTATTTTATTAATAGATATGATAAATAGTGTAAAACTCACCCAGGCGAATTTTCTCTTATTTTATTAATAGGATATGATAAATAGTGTAAACTCACCAGGCGAATTTTCTCTATTTTATTAATAGGAGATGAAATAATGTAAAACCACCCAGGGGAATTTTCTCTATTTATTATAGGTAATGATAAATAGTGTAAAACTCACCCAGGGGAATTTTTCTCTATTTTATTAATAGGATATGATAAATATTGTAAAAACTCACCCGGCGAATTATCTCTATTTTATAATGGGAATATGATTAATAGTGGTAAAACTCACCCAGGGAATTTTCTATTTTATAATAGGATATGATAAATAGTGTAAAACTCACCCAGGGAATTATCTCTATTTTTATTAATAGGATATGATAAATAGTGTAAAACACCCGGGCAATTATCTCTATTTATTAATAGGATAGATAAATAGTGTAAACTCACCCAGGTGAATTTCTCTATTTTATTAATAGGATATGATAAATAGTGTAAAACTCACCCAGGTGAATTTTCTCTATTTTATTAATAGGATATGATAAATAGTGTAAAACTCACCCAGGCGAATTATCTCTATTTTATTAATGGGATATGATAAATAGTGTAAAACTCACCCAGGTTAATTTTCTCTATTTTATTAATAGGATATGATAAATGGTGTAAAACTCACCCAGGGGAATTTTCTCTATTTTATTAATAGGACATTTTTAGCATTGCTTATTTTCAGCAAACTGCAGCTAATTATCAAACCAGTTACATTGATATGGGAACATACCATAGTGCTGTGGAAGAAATAGTTAATGGAACATTTTCGATGTTTGGCAAAAATTCTGGTAAAACTGCTAAAAAATGCAACAAAAGGGAGAAAAGGGTCAAAAAGGTGAGATTTCACCTATGTATAAATTGCTTTAAATATGGGGGGGGGGGGGCTTTCCATAAAAGGAGTTGCATAAACAGTATGCACAGCATACATAAAGGGGAAGGCAAGAGAAAGCAGCAATAGAGAAAGCCATGTGTGCACTGAAGAGGCTTGAAGACCTAGCTTAATGATCTGTGATACCATTACTTAACCTAATACCATTATGAATTAATGTTGTATTGAACTTTGCTAATATGTGACACACAATTTTTAATAACTACATTTTATAAAACCAAAATGAAAAATGACTGAACACTAAAATCTATCCTCAGTGAAAAGAACAAGGAATTCTAGAGGTTATAGAATAATCTGCATCGAGATCAAACTTAACATTACCAGGTGAATCTGTACATGTACAGGGAGGGATGTTCATAGGGTTTGTCGATGTGGACGGGTGAACTGGTAAATATGCCCACAATAAAGACTGATAAATATAAGAAGGAGTGTCCATTGCAGAAAAGGAGCCACGGCCGAGCGTGCGGCAGAGAGGACCACATGATCGCCCATGTTTTTTGGACATGTCTGATCGCACATTCATCTGATTTGAACAAATGAACAACCAGACATTACTCATGTCTGGCTGACCCATGCAATGTTTTCAGCCCGATCGACCGTTACACTGAATAATGGGTTCCCAGCCTTAGATGTTTGGATCTCTAAGATCTTCTGAGTACCTCCCAAAAAATGTGTGCAATTGTATCTAGAAGAATGTTTTCTGTTTTGAAGGCAAAAGGTGGTCACGTCAAATATTGGATTTTTTTTTTATTTTAACTGAATTGTAATAATACCGGTAATAATAATTAAAAAAATATACTGGGACATATCAATTGAATCTAACACAGAGATGCCCAAAGTCTAGAAATACACATGTTAAACCCTAGATAGGATAGAAATAAAGGCTACAAATAGATAATTGTGTCATTGTAATTAGTTTAAAGGTTATAATAGCATCATTTAAGGCCACATTTGTTTGCTTTCATCTTAATGAAAGCAAAATTATATTGTTATTTAATCTTATAACAATATAATTATATTACTAACCTGTAGTGTTGGAGATTTGTCCCTCTGAGCAGTGCACACAGTCATAACAGCAGCTAAACTGCCCTTCCCTGGGGGCTTTCCTGTATCCTGGAGAACAGCTCTCACTGCACACGGAACGGGGGGTCTGAAAAGAAGAAAGCATTGGAAGATAAACTTTGTAATATTTAGGATTTCATTTATTAAAAAAAAAATCAACATAGGAGTAAATTAGCTGATAACTGTCAAAAGCTTTCTTTAGTGAAAATAATTATATTGAATATATGAATATAATTAATATGGTTTTAAAAAGCCAAATTGCTGGAAAACTTTTTTTTCTTGTTCTTCCTAATTTTTGGATTGTGACTCCTCCCACAGTTTTCTAACTAGAGACACAAGATTTGGTAGGAAAGGTCATATCTGAGATGGGTTCTTTGTTCTAGCTAAGGAATCCGATCAAGCATTTTAGAGTTATTAGTGAATTTCCAGTGAAATTCCAGATTCATATTTTCCTATTTCACTTTCTCTGACAAATGAAGACACATTTTTTTATAATGTAAAATGGCAAAATAAAAGTGCAAAAATAATACACACATTTTCTTAAAATTAAGTTTGTAATTTAAATGTCCTCTTTTATCATAAAAGAAATAACACAGAATTTTAAAATCCACAACACACAGATAGGCACACACGTTTTGCGATCAAATTGCGGCATTTCAAACCAAAGTGAAAGTTTGAAACTTTTTGGGCCATATTTATAAATCCGCGGTATCGCTTTTTAGCGATACCGCGCCTTAAATGATCGGTATTGTAAATTTATGATCATTAAACTGATCGGAGATTAACAATCAGTTTAACGTTCGTAAATTTACTATACCAATCGTAAATCTATGATATCGATCCACACAGAACATCCTTGTGGTAGTTTACTCTCGCATGGTATTCTAAGATTGAATGTTCGTTAATTAACGAACGTTTGGCCTTAAATGTACGACCGCGATCTTAAATTAAAAAAACGAATCGCTTTGTTTCTTGCTTTGGATTAGTATTTAACAAAATATCAATTTCAAAACAGAGTCCAAAACCTGTTTCGAAAATTGTTGGATTCAACAGATTTTTTCTAATTTTTAAAATCCAGAAAACCCTTATCGAAAAATGTAACATTTTAAAATACAATTCAAAAATGTCTATCGAAAAATGTAAAATTTCTATTGGAAAATCAAAAAAGTCTACTGAAAACAAAAATGTTATTGAAAATTTCATTTTTTTCACAGAATTTTCGGAACTTCAGATCAAAGATAGATTCATAGCATACTGCTAGACTTTAAGGGCTTGATTTACCCACGTGTGCTGTGCTAAAAATAGGGATTAAACTCGTGCTAACCAATATTGAATAGGTTAGTGCAAGTTAAACTCCATAATTGCACTGGCTGCACCAGTTTCACAAAAGACACCCGTGCAACTGGCGCAATCTATTTAATAAAGGATTTGCACCACTTTTAATTCCATAATTTAAGACCAGCTAATGGCTGGTCTTAAAGTGGCGCTGGGGTAAAATCCCCTTTGGAATTTACCACCAGGTGCAAATCCAGTATTAAATACCAAAAGCCATATTTGCCTGGAGCAATTTGCAGCTGTGGGTAAATGAAGCCCTATAAAAATAAAATAAAACATGACGTTTTGGTGTGTGTCACACCTCCTTTATACAATACATTTCATTTGAGCATCAACTTTAAATATAACTGAAAGTTGAAATACATAAAATGGAAACCCAATTATGTATAAACATAAAAATGTTAAATCATTCATTATGGACCTCCAGTGTATAAATAACTTTATGTATTAAACAGTGTCAGGTGCAATGCACAAATGATTTCCCTTAAAGGGCATGTCCACCCCCAAAACTATAATCCCCCCAACTACTGGCCCCATCATGTAGTGTAGTTTAATCCTTACCTCACATCCCAGCTCCATAGGGTTCTCCTGTAGTCCCCCCCAAAGTCCCAAAAACTGCCCACCAGGAGGATAGCAGAGTCCATATAGGACTCTGCCTCCTACCTGGCCTCCGGGAGAAGTTTGCCATGCGTACTGCAGCCCTTCTCCCCCTTCCTCCCCCTCCCTCTCCCTCCCTCTCCGGATTCCCTCCCCCTAGTGTAAATCCCCTTTAATATGTTGTTGCCCCTGGTCTCCCAGCCCCAACCGCATATTTTTTATTTTCCAAAAGCTCCCCAAACTCTTACTTACCTCTCCTCTTTCCTCCGCTGCACTGAATGACCGGCAGCCGCGTCCGTGATTGGCTGCCGCTGGGCTGGGGGAGCCAGGGGGAAGGCTATATTAAAAAATAGAATTAAGGGTGGACATACCCTTTAAGTCACCATACACGCTTTTCTCTAATCAAAAAGTATATCTTGCTATTTTCAAAGGTATGTAATTTCTTCTAGAATCTTGCTTACTACTGATACTTGACCCATTCTATGTTTGGTCATTCTTCTGTTTTAATAAAACAAGATTTGTGATTTTTTTTTTTTTTTTGTCACCTTATTAGTAAAACAGAAGAATTTGGCTATAAGAAATAATATCCTGATGTTAAAGCATAAAAAGTGGTGAACATCCAAACAAAGCCAGAATATATCTAACAGGGCAAGTTGTAGTAAATTAGGAAACACAGCAGGGGAATTTTCCCTAATTAAATGACTGTAAAACATTCTAAACACATTCCAGATTAATGTAATCATAATAATTAACACATTCCTGTAGTTATGATATCACATTAGTCTACTGTAGTTACGATAATAAACACATTACTGTAGTTATGATAAACATATTACTGTAGTTACGATAATAAACACATTACTGTATTTACGATAATAAACACATTACTGTAGTTATGATAATAAACACATTACTGTAGTTGTGATCTTAAACAGCATTACGTAGTTTGATATTAAAACTTCCTGTAGTTATGAATCAGAAACACACTACTGTCGTTATGATAATAACACATTACTGTAGTTATGATAATAAACACATTACTGTAGTTATGATAATAAACACATTACTGTATATATGATAATAAACACATTACTGTAGTTATAATAATAAAACACATTACTGTAGTTACGGTAATAAACACATTACTGTAGTTATAATAAACACATTACTGTAGTTATGATAAACACATTACTGTAGTTATGATACCAAACACATTACTGTAGTTATAATAATAAACACATTACTGTAGTTATGGTAATAAACACATTACTGTAGTTATAATACACACATTACTGTAGTTATGGTAATAAGCACATTACTGTAGTTACGATAATAAACACATTACTGTAGTTATAATAAACACATTACTGTAGTTATGTGATAAGCATATTACTGTAGTTATGATAATATACACATTACTGTAGTTATGATAATAAACACATTACTGTCGTTATGATAATAAACACATTACTGTAGTTATGGTAATAAGCACATTACTGTAGTTACGATAATAAACACATTACTGTAGTTATAATAAACACATTACTGTAGATATGATAATAAACACATTACTGTAGTTATGATAATAAACACATTACTGTAGTTGTGATATTAAACACATTACTGTAGTTGTGATATTAAACACATTACTGTAGTTATGATAATAAACACATTACTGTAGTTTAGGTAATACACATTAACTGTAGTTAGGTACAATAACACATACTGTAGTTATGATAATAAACACATTACTGGTTAGGATAATAAACACATACTGTAGTTACATATAAACACATTACTGTAGTTATGATAATAAACACATCTGTATGTAATGATAATAAACACATTACTGTAGTTAATAATAAAATAAACACATTACTGTCGTTAAGATATAACACATTACTGTAGTTATAAGAATAAACCCATTACTGTAGTTTATAATTTAAACCATTACTGTAAGTTATGATAATAAACACATTACTGTAATGATATAATAATAAACATTACTGTTATGTTATGATAATAAACACTCTACTGAGTTTTATGGTAATAACACATTACTGTAGTTATGATAATAAACACTTACTTGTAGTATTATGATAATACCACCTTACTGTAGTTATGTAAATAGACACATTACTGTAGTTATGATAATAACACATTTACTGTAGTTTATGATAATAAACACATTACTGTAGTATGGTAATAACACATTACTGTGAGTATAAGATAATAAACACATTACTGTAGTTATGAGTAATAACACATTTACTGTAGTGTGATATAACCCCATTACTGTAGTTTGATAATAAACACACTTAACTGTATTATGATAAACACATTACTGTAGTTTTGGTAATAACACATTACTGTGTTATGATAATAAACACATTACTGTGTTATGAGTAATAAAACTTCACTACTGTAGTTATCTAATAAACACATTACTGTAAGTTATTATAATAAACACATTCACTGTAGTTATGATAATAAACACATTACTGTAGTTATGAATAAACCATTACTGTAGTTTATAATACACTTACTGTGTTAATAACACATTCTGTAGTTTATATTATAACACATTACGTAGTTATGAAATAAACACTAATGATTATGTAATACCACATTACTGTAGTTATGAATAATAAACACATTACTGTATTTAGAGTAATAAACACATTACTGTGTTATGATAATAAACACATTACTGTAGTTTATGATACATAAGAACACACATTTACTGTATGTTAGTATAAAACATTCTGTAGTTATGATAATAAATACACATTACTGTAGTTATGATAATCGATACACATTACTGTAGTTAGTATGACTAATAAACACATTACTGTAGTTATGATAATAACACATACTGTGTTATGATATAAACACATTACTGTAAGTTATGAGTAATTATAACCATTAATGTACGTTGTGATCACAACACATTACTGGTAGTTATGATAATAAACACACAATTACTGTCAGTTATGATAATAACACATTATACATGTAGTTATGATAATAAACACCACATCACTGTAGTTCGGAATAATACATAAATTACTGTCATTATAAGAATAAACACATTACTGTAGATATGACAATAAATACATTACTGTTTGTTCTAAAAATAATCACATTACTGTAGTTATAGTAATACACACATTACTGTAGTTATGATAATAAACACATTACTGTAGTTATAGTAACACACATTACTGTATAGTTATGATAATAAACACATTACTGTAGTTGATGATAATAAACACATTACGTAGTTATAGTAAAACATTACTGTGGTTATGATACTAAACACATTACTGTAGTTATGGTAATAGACACATTACTGTCGTTATTTTTGGTAATAGACACATTACTGTAGTTATGTAATAAGACACCATTACTGTGTTAGTGATAATAAACACATTCTGTTTATTGATAATAACACATTACTGTAGTTATGGTAATATGACACATTACTGTCGTTATGGTAATAGACCATTACTGTAGTATAGACACATTTGTCGTTATTATAATAAACACATTACTGTAGTTATGATAATAAACACATTACTGTATTATGATAATAAACACATTTGTAGTTATGGTATACACATTACTGTCGTTATGGATAGACACATTACTGTAGTTATGGATAAGAACATTACTGTCGTTAGATATATAAACCATTACTGTGCTTTATGATAATAAACACATTACTGTAGTTTGGTAATAAACCATTACTGTAGTTATAGTAATACACACATTACTGTAGTTATTGTAATAAACACATTACTGTAGTTATAGTAATAACATTACGTAGTTTGAAAATCACATTACGGTAGTTATAGTAATAACACATTACTGTAGTTATGTAAAAACACATTATTAGTTTGGTAATAGACACCTTACTGTAGTTGTGATAATAAACACATTACTGTAGTTATGATAATAAACACATTACTGTAGTTTATGAATAATAAACACATTACTGTAGTTTATGGTAATAGACACATTACTATACTGTCGTTTATGATAATAACACATTACTGTAGTTATGATAATAAACCCATTACTGTAGTTATCATGAGTAATAAACACCTTACTGTAGTATATTATAACACATTACTGTAGTTATGATAATACACACATTACTGTAGTTAGGTAATAGACACATTACTGTCGTTATGGTAATAGACCCTTCTGAGTTATGGATAAAGACACATTACTGTCGTTATGATAATAACACCATTACTGTAGTTATGATAATAAACACATTACTGTAGTTTGGTAATAGACACATTACTGTCGTTAGTAAAACCACATTACTGGTAGTTATGGTAATAGACACATTACTCTGTCGTTTATGATATAAACACATTACTGTAGTTATGATAATAAACACATTACTGTAGTTATGAGTATAAACACATTACTGGTATTATGTAATAGACACATTACTGTCGTTATGGTAATAGACACATTACTGTAGTTATGGTATAGACACATTACTGTCTGTTATGATAATAAACACATTACTGTAGTTATGATAAAAACACATTACTTTAGTTATGGTATAAACACATTACTGTAGTTAAGTAATACACACATTACTGTAGTTATGGAAAAACACATTACTGTAGTTAGTAATAGACACATTATGTCGTTATGATAATAAACACATTACTGTAGTTTTATTGTAACACACCTACTGTAGTTATGTAATACACACATACTGTAGTGTTATGGTATAATACACTTACTGATGTGGTAATAGACACATTACTGTCGTTATGGATAATAGACACATTACTGTTTTATGGTAATAGACACATTACTGTAGTTATGATAATAAACACATTACTTGTAGTTATGATATAAGAAACACATTACTGTAGTTATGTAATAAACACATTACTGTAGGTTTGGATAAAACACATTACTGTAGTTATGATATAAACACATTACTATAGTTATGGATAAAACCATTACTGTAGTGATTAATAAACCATTACTGTAGTTATGTATAAACATACTGTATTATGGAAAACACATTACTGTAGTTATAGTAATACACACATTACTGTAGTTATGGTATAATAACACATTACTGTAGTTAGTACTAACCACATTACTGTAGTTATGGTAATAATCACATTACTGTAGTAGTTATAGTAATACACACATTACTGTAGTTATGATAATCACATTACTGTAGTTATAATAACACATTACGTGTATTTCTAATAATACCACATTACTGTAGTTATAGTAATACACACATTACTGTAGTTATAATAATCACATTACTGTAGTTATAGTAATACACACATTACTGTAGTTATAGTAATACACACATTACTGTAGTTATAGTAATACACACATTACTGTAGTTATAGTAATACACACATTACTGTAGTTATAATAATCACATTACTGTAGTTATAGTAATACACACATTACGTAGTTATGATAATAACACATTACTGTAGTTATAATAATCACATTACTGTAGTTATAGTAATACACACATTACTGTAGTTATAGTAATACACACATTACTGTAGTTATAGTAATACACACATTACTGTAGTTATAATAATCACATTACTGTAGTTATAGTACTACACACAACACTTACTGTAGTTATGATAATAAACACATTACTGTAGTTATAATAATCACATTACTCTAGTTATCGTAAACACACATTACTGTAGTTATGACATCCACCACATTACTGTATTATGATAATAAACACATTACTGTAGTTATAATAATCACATTACTGTAGTTATAGTAATACACACATTACTGTAGTTAAGAGTAATACACACATTAACTGTAGTTATAATAATCACATTACTGTAGTTATAGTAATACACACATTACTGTAGTTATGATAATAAACACATTACTGTAGTTTAATAATCACATTACTGTATTATAGTAATACACACATACTGTAGTTATAGTAATACCACATACTGTAGTTATAGTAATCACACATTGTATTTAATAATCACTTACTGTAGTTTAGTAATACACCATTACTGTAGTTATGATAATACACATCACTGTGTATAATAATCACTTACTGTAGTTATAGTAATACACAACATTACTGTAGTTATGTAATACACACACTTACTGTAGTTTATAAGTATACACACATACTGTAGTTATAATAATCACACTACGGTAGTTTATAGTAATACACACATTACTGTAGTTATATAATAAACCTTACTGTAGTTATAATATCACATTACGTAGTTATAGTAATACACACATTACTGTAGTTATAGTATACACACATTACTGTAGTTATAGTAATACACACATTACTGTAGTTATAATAATCACATTACTGTAGTTATAGTAATACACACATTACTGTAGTTATGTAAAATCACATTACTGTAGTTATAGTAATACACACATTACTGTAGTTAATGGTAATAATCACATTACTGTAGTTATAGTAATACACAACATTACTGTAGTTTATGATAATCACATACTGAGTTAAATAATCACATTACTGTAGTTTTAGTAAATACACACATACTGTAGTTTAGTATACACACATTACTGTAGTTATAATAATCACATTACTGTAGTTATAGTAATACACACATTACTGTAGTTATAGTAATACACACATTACTGTAGTTATAGTAATACACACATTATTGTAGTTATAGTAATAAACACCAATTACTGTAGTTATGATAATAAACACATCACTGTAGTTATAATAATCACATTACTGTAGTTATAGTAATACACACATTACTGTAGTTATAGTAATACACACATTACTGTAGTTATATAATAAACACATCACTGTAGTTAATATAATCACATTACTGTAGTTATGGTATACACACACATTACTGTATTATAGTAATACACACATACTCTGTAGTTATGATAATAAACACATCACTGAGTTTATAATAATCCATTACGTAGTTATGTAATACACACATTACTGTAGTATTACTACAACAGCCATTACGTGAGTTATGATACATAAATACCAATCACTGAGTTATATATCACATTACTGTAGTTATGTAATACACACATTACTGTAGTTATAGTAATACACACGTTACTGTAGTTATAGTAATACCACATTATTGTATTATGTAATACACACATTACTGTAGTTATGATAAAATAAACACTCACGTACGTTATAATAATCACAGTCGTATTATGTAATACACATCAGTACTGTAGTTTAGTAATACCACATGACTGTATTATAGTAATACACACACTTATTGTATTATAGTAATACACACATTACTGTAGTTATGATCTAAACACATCAACTTAGTATAATAATCACATACTGTAGTTATATATGACACACATTACTGTAGTTTGTAATAACATTCTGTATTATAATACACACATTACTGTAGTTATGATAATAAACACTTACACTGTATTATGTAATAAACCATATGTATTATGATAATAAACACCTTACTGTAGTTATAGTAATACAATACACACTTACTGTAGTTATGATAATAAACACCTTACTGTGTTAGGTAAAAACACATTACTGTAGTTATGGTAATAAACACATTACATGAGTTATGGTAGTAAACACATCACTGTAGATATGATAATAAACACAATTACTGTATTATATATAAACACATTACTGTATTATTAATAAACACTTACGTAGTTATGATAATAACACATTACTGTAGTTAGGATAATACCACATTACTGTGTATATTAAATAACACATTACTGTCGTTATGATATAAACACATACTGTAGTTATGTATACACACTTTACTGTATTAAGTAATACACATTACTTATATAGTAATACACCATTATTGTAGTTATAGTAATACACACATTACTGTAGTTATGTATAGTAAACAAATTACTGTATTATAATAATACACACATTACTGTAGTTATGATAATAAACACATTACTGTGTTACTTGTAATGAATACACATTACTGTAGTTATGGTAATACACATTACTGTATTATGATAATAACACATTACTGTATTTATGATAATAAACACATTACTGTATAGGTATAACTTAGTAGTATGATAAACACATTACGGTAGTTATGGTTATAAACACATACTGTAGTTATGTAATAAACACATTACTGTAGTTATGGTAATTAAACACATTACTGTAGTTATAATAATACACATTACTGTATTATGATAATAAACACAGTTTACTGTGTTTGGTAATAACACATTACTGTAGTTATGAAATATACACCATTACTATAGTTATGATATAAAACACATTACTGTAGTTATGGTCAATAAACACATCCTTACGTATTATAATAATACACACATTACTGTAGTTATGAATAATAACACTTACTGTATTTATGGTAATAAACACTTACTGTAGTTATGATAATATACACATTACTGTAGTTATGATAATAACACATTCTGTAGTTAAATAACCTCACTGTAGATATATAATAAACACAGTAACTTATTTTTATAATAAACACATTACTGTAGTTATGGTAATGACCAACTTACTCATAAGTTATGATATATACACATTACTGTAGTTATGATAATAAACACATTACTGTAGTTATGCGAATAACACCATTACTGTAGTTCATGAATAATAAACACATTACTGTAGTTTATGTAATAAACACATTACTGTATGTTATATAATAAACATATTACTGTAGTTAATGATAATAAACACATTACTGTAGTTTATGATAATACACACATTACTGTATTATGGTAATACACCATTACTGTAGTTATGGTAAAAAATATAACTATAGGAAACACATTACTGTAGTTATGATAATAAACATTTACTGTATTATATAAACACATTACTGTTGTTATGATAATAACACACATTACTGTAGTTATGAGGTTACTAAAACACATTATCTGTAGTTATAGTAATACACACATTATGTGTTAAAGTAATACCCACATACTGTAGTTATGTAATACACACATTACTGTAGTTATAGTAATACACACATACTGTAGTTATTAGTAATACACACATTACTGTGTTAGAGTATCATAACATTACTGTAGTTATAGTATACACACATTACTGTAGTTATAGTAATACACACACATGTACTTATGTAGTTTAGTAATAACACATTACTGTAGTTATAGTAATACCACACATTACTGTAGTTATAGTAATACAACACATTATGTAGGTTAGAGTAATACACACATTACGTAGTTATAGTAATCACACACATTCTGTAGTTATAGTAATACACACATTTCTGTAGTTAAGTAGTAATACACACATTACTGTAGTTATAGTAATACACACATACTGTAGTTATAGTAATACACACATTACTGTAGTTATAGTAATACACACATTACTGTAGTTATAGTAATACACACATTACTGTAGTTATAGTAATACACACATTACTGTAGTTATAGTAATACACACATTACTGTAGTTATAGTAATACACACATTACTGTAGTTATAGTAATACACACGTACGTTTTACCACATTACTGTAGTTATAGTACTACCCACTACTGTAGTTATAGTATACACCATACTTTAGTTATAGTAATACACACATTACTGTAGTTATAGTAATGACACACATCTTGGTGGGAGTTATGTCTATGACACACATTTACGGTCGATAGTAATACACACATTACTGAGTTATGTATACCACATTACTGTAGTTTATAAATACACACATTACTGTAGTTATAGTAATACACACATTACTGTAGTTATGATAGTAAAATGGTATTGTGTCAGGAGTGCTGTGCTATTTCCAAAAACTTTTTTTACAAAACTTTTCCTAAAATAAGTCTAAAACTCCCATTTACCGGAAATTACATTGGGTTGCGTGGGTTTATTTGGTATATTATCTCTCTGTTATCATTTTTAATCAATGCAGCTCTGTTAATTATATTTATCCTGTGCTATTTTGCAAAAGGAAAGGATTTCTCCATGTCTCCAAACTCTGCATAACCAGGAAATAAGTCATTTGGATGGTACATTGTACAGAAAGTGACTACTTGGACAATCTCTTTTTGCATAATATATTAACTTTTCAGTTGTCTTCATTCCAATGGCAGTAAACACATGAAAGTGAAATAAAATGTAAAATACTACAAAAGGTTAAAATATATTGCAAGCACTTTCTGCACATTTACTTTAACTTATGTTGAGCATTTTATTCTCCTTTAAAAAACAGACACACTTAATCATAGCCAGATAGGGAGCTCATGAGTGCACATTAGGGCAGAATGGGAATGTTGGCATGGCTAGAGACTGTGTGTCAGCGACACTCCTTAGGGGTAACGTCTTAGGAAGGTAGGGCTGGTGATATATTTAGATACAAACACTCATGTATCTAAATGAGATACAGATATGAAAGAAGCAGCGGAGAAAAGCTTGTAAATAATGGTAAGCAGCAAGAAAAAGTTATTTTGCTGAGTACGCTGCCCCTTTCAGTTTTCAGCTTAATAGCAGTGCAAAACCTTTCTTATATAGCTCCATATAATAATACATACAATAATACATCTCCCCCTCTTTGTTTAGTGATGTAGATTTTCAAAAAAAATAAACCAAGATACTGATTTGTGCAAAGCACGCTTAGAGGGAAATATAATATTGCACTCCTTACTTTACCCGCCGTGCCCCCCACCCCCCACCTTCGGCCCCCTCTTTGGTTTTACCCAAGGTGAGGAACTTAAGCCCAGGAAGCAAGTCAGGCAATAAAAAGCCAGGGAGCATTGGTTTAGGTAAATGTACCAGCAGTGATGAGGACATCATTTTAGGGGCTTTTCAGTAAGCAAACTCATGCAGGGTCATTTATATTTTAGCTTTACTCCACCCTGGAAAGTACCGTCAGTTTCTTTAATATGTTTGACATAAATTACCCTGCAATTATTTAACTACCACCAATTTATTTTCTAAACTTTTTCCCGGTAACTCACCATATTAAACCATGGATTCCACAAGATAGAGCTGTCATTCACCATTATTTGTTTGGGACTGAATGTACTGAAGGTTCCCACTACGGACTCAGAAATTTTCATTGTTTTCAATTTAGCATTATTATTGAGTACAACCCGGTTAATAAGTTCAAATAATCCTGGTACTTCTCCTTCTTCTGTAAAGAAAGTCTCGAGAGATGAAGAAATTCTAATGCGAACTCTTCTTAGCACATTGTTTAGCTGTTGGCATTGAACGAATGACAAACTGTATATGTTAAGGTTTTATTAGATCCACACTATGTGGAGGGCAACTAATTACCAAGAGTATACATAGAAACAAAATATAATACCAGTGCACATTAGAGATGGCCGAACTTGGGGAAATCTGTTCTGCTGGCAGATTCACGGAGAAAAAAAAATGAAAATCCACAAGCAGATCCATTAAAGTCAATGGAAGTTAAATAAATCCCAAAATTCTGCCTGCATTTATGGTATAAAGGGTGGAGGTCCACCTGAAATGTTGCCTGTATCTCACATGCTGGGTGAATAAAGAGGAACAATTTTTTGCAACAGACTTTGGTGTATCCTACTGCAGTTTGTTTTTTTGTGATTATTAACTGGTGAGCAGCCCAGGTGGCAGAGGAACCAATTTGGAGGAGTTATTCAATACCCTGTGAGTTTATGAATTTATGGTATAAACAGCAATGGAAACTTACTGTTCATTTTGGAAAATTTCCAAATGTGGTTTGGAAAAATTCGAAAAACGGAATTCCGGTAAATCCCGTGGATCTCGAAAATCCGCCTTGGAACCGAGTTCCGATCCACATTCTGGTCCATCTTTAATGCACATCTATTTCGATTCAAAATGCATACATTGTGTACATGAGGTAACGTACCAAAGGCTGTATCTTACAGTGGTAACGGAGCAGCGTCCCAATTTTGGGATTTCAGTAAACACACATATTAGGTTAAAGAGTGTTTAACCTAAGTGGCGATTGCTCCAGAAATGTCAGTCTTTGATGACCTCTTAGACATCGATACAGTTGGTAGACCTTTTTTTTGTTTGTTGGTTTTGAATACTCCACAGCCATTATCGCTCTTTATTGCCTCCACTAGGCAATGTACTGAGCCGTTAACGTCTCTCAGTGCATAGTGAATGGGATTTACCCATTCTGAGCTATCTGCTGATGTTAAAGTTTATGTCTTAAAGAATCGTTAACGGTTTGGTACATAGCTTGTGGCAGTTGCACGACATAACCGACATTTGCTTTCGTTACATAGCCCTATTTGTGTTTAAAAATCCTTATTTCACATCCCAGCTCCTTATGGTTCTCTTGCAGTGTCTGTTCAAAGTTCAGAAAAGTGAAGAGTAGGAGCTGTCAGTGTGTTATCCGGACCCTGTTATGTCCTTGTCCTTAATAAGGACTCTTGCAAGAGCATGGGAGCCCTTCCCCCTCCCTTACTCCCTCCATCCCTCCAGATCCTTCTCCAATGTTCTTTTCTGTAGTGTAGTGGGGATGTGCTAAAGTGTTGTGTGTAGGAAGCCCCCCACCCCAAAAATCTATCTTTTCTGAAGCTATTTAAGCTATTAAGTAGTTTCTAGTGAAAGTGGTGAGTATTCAAGTATTCGAGTATTCTACTTTAAAGAACAGTAAAGAGTATTTTGTTTTGGTTACGCTCCAATCACATAAAAAGATAAAAAGAAGATAAAAGGAATTAAGATCAGTTGTTTTAAAAATGCTTATCTACGTTAAAGGATATATACACCGTAAATAAAAGCATTAGGTTAAGTGGCAAGCTGTGGCTTTAAATCTAGTTGGCAACAAAAAAAAATATTTTATCCCCCCCCAGAGCCAACCTTTATTTCTTCAAATTCAGCAGGGTTTTTAAAGGGCATGTCCACCCTCCTAAGAAAAGATTTACCTTATGTAGTTCAGCCCCACAAATCCCCATTTTCATTTTACTTAAACCTGGGAGCATCTTTGAAAGATTTAAGCCAAAAAAAAAGGGGGGTTTGTGGGGTTGAACTACGTGAGGTAAAATTTTTCTTAGGAGTGGTGGACTAGCCTGCAGGGGACCTGGTCTCCCCTTTGCGTCGGGCCCTCATTGCAACTGCTTATCTTATAGTGATTCTACGCCCCTGACATCACAGATAACAGTTTAAGCCAGAAAGCCCTCTCTCTATACTTCTGTTAACTTTGGATATACTGAAGCTAAAAAGCATGAATGGTGCCCTTTTTAAAAAGGCCACTTGTATGGAGACCTTGTGGTGTAGAAGGCTTGTCATTCAGGTGATCACAGTAATGTATACTAAAACCCTTTGTTATAATATATGCAGTTGTGCAGATACTATGATATTTGTTTTTATGAAGAAGGTGAGTAAGAAGCTAGATTCAGCACAGCAGTGGATTGGTATATGGGATTTTGCAAAATTTTGATACTGGGCCACATGAGCGACATGATAAACTGTGACTGTTGCCTGAGAAAACATTTGTTCATGGATAGAGAACTGGTTTTTGGACCGCAAACGAGATGGTGGTGGTAAATGGAGGCTACATCTATGTTTGCTTAAGTTTCTAAGCGAAGTGCCTCAGGGTTCTTACTGGGGTCGCTTCTGTTTAATCGGTTTATAAATGACTTGAAGGGGGCATTGGAGAGCAGTCTCTGTGTTTGCTGATGAACCTAAACTATACAGAGCTTTGAAAACTTCCAATGATGTGCAAGTGCTGCAAGCACCCTAGATAGATTACAAATGGGCACAGCAATGGCAGATGAATTCATGTTGATAATGTAAGGTGATGCATTTGGATTAATAATCCCTGTGCCACCTAATCCATAAAAACTCTGTGTTAAGTACATCGGCATAGAAAAAGATTGGGGGTTTGGTAGATAACAGACTAGGCCATAGCAACATGCCAGGTAGCAACGGCTAGAGCTAGCAAGATATTGTCTGTATAAAAGGAGGAAAGATTCAAGAGAGAAAATATTATTCTCCCTCTTTACAAGGCACTGGTAAGGCCTCATTTGGAATATGCTGTCAGTTTTGGAATCCCATAATACAAAAGGGACATCTTGGAAATTGAGGCGTTCAGATAAGGGCAACTAAATTAATAAGGGGAATGGAGGGGCTCGAATATGCAGGCAGATTAGACAGGTTAGGGCTGTTTACATTGGAGAAGCGGCGTTTGCGTGGGGACATGATAACCTTATACAAATATATTAATGGCCCTACATTGAACTCTCTGTGGCATTGTTCACTAATAGGTCATATCAGAGACACGTGGACATTCTTCAAGGTTGGAAGAAAAGAATTTCATCTTCAGGTTAGGAGGGTTTCTTTACAGTGAAAACGGTGAAACTGTGGAACTTGCTTTCCAGCAGATGTGGTAATGCAGGTTCATTGAATAGCTTTAAAAAAGGCCTGGATAAGTTTCTAAAACTAAACAATATTGAGAACTACTGGTATTAATACATATAGATCTGGTTGATCCAGGGATCATTCGATTACCGTTTGGAGTCAGGAGGAATTTTTTCCCCCTTTTAGCTGGGTTTTTTGCCTTCCTCTGGATCAACTGTTAGGTAGGATAAAAAAAATATATATATATAAAACAGGTTAATAGTTTGGACTTGATGGAAGTATGTCTTTATTCAACCTTAATTACTATGTTACTATGTTACTATGTATGGGGCCCAGGAATGTGCATTGATTATCTTTTCTATGTTTGTATAAATGTTTGACCAGATCAGTAGCACTTCCGTCACATTTAGCCTAAGGAATGCTTCCATACATTGTTTACCTTGTGTAGATTTATTGATCCCTTAAGGTGGCCGCTAACTGTATGTGCCGCATTCTCTAAAAGTAATTCATGTAGAGCAGAAGCCAACAGATACACAGCTTTATAAATACTGGATACAGTTCTGTAATCCTTTAGTTTATAATCTGGAACTGATGCTAACGTTTCACTACCATGGCAGGCAGGTTTATTGATTTGACAAAATGGCAAATGATCACATAAAGGTGGGATACAACTAAACCACACTACCCAAATGATTCTAATATAATGGTCATTCAGGTACACATAGGGGCTCGCTTTGTAGAGAAATTCCTGAAGTCCGGGGGTTACATATGCAGACATTTGAAGAATCAAACTGCCATTTAGGGATTTCTGAAATTGAGGGGAATCAATGAAATCAGTAAGTGATGATTCAGATAGAAATATCCAGATTTTCATTTTCCAATTGAAAATAAAACTCAATATAACCTCTTGGGATATTTTAGAGACCGAGACAATAACTACATTGGCAGAAATGCTTCTTGACAATTTATTTATTTCTTTCCATTTATAGAAATCAATTTCATATGCTAACTCCACACACATCCCATTGCTGGTTATCAGGTCTCTGAGTTCTTCACTCCTTTTACGCCAACTATAATCACTTGATGCCAAGATTCCCACCCAAGTCCAACCAAAGTGTCTCAGCAGTTGGATAAGAGCTTGATCGTTATGTCGTTCATTAGGTAACGTTCGGTAGAGGTAAGGGAACTGCTGTCTGTCCGTAAAGAGCACATCTGAGGAACCGTAACTGATCTAAAAGTAATATTAAAACAATTCTTATTTAATCATATAATTATTAAAGGGCATGCTCATCCTTGCAACAAAAACTAGTGACTTGTCCATTTATCTTTCCACAATCCCTATTTTTTCCCCTGATTATTGCATGCATTTGAAACCAGATATTTGCCTTCTATCTTTATTCAATGAGCTTTTTTAAAGCTAGAGCATGTGCAGTGTAGGTAGCAAGGAAAAAACAGTCATTCATTATTTGTGATGTCAGCAGTCACAGCCTTGATTGACTGCATTAAGGGAGGAGTCAGCTTACTCAGCCAGAATGGGGACAATAATTATATTTAAATATCTGATTAATAATGCAGTTAATAATAATGTAACTGTTAGACAGACTATGTAACTGTTATACAGTCTTTATGTGTAGGGTATAAAGGTTGGACTAGATGGATGTATGTCTTTATACAACCTCCAATACAATGTTACTATGTAACTGTTATACAGACAGTATGGGTAGGGTATAAAGGTTGGACTAGATGGACGTATGTCTTTATACAACCTCCAATACTATGTTACTATGTAACTGTTAGACAGACATTATGGGTATGGTATAAAGGTTGGACTAGATGGATGCATGTCTTTATACAACCTCCAATACTATGTTACTATGTAACTGTTATACAGCCATTATGTGTAGGGTATAAAGGTTGGACTAGATGGACGTATGTCTTTATACAGCCTCCAACACTATGTTGCTATGTAACTGTTATACAGACATTATGGGTAGTGTATAAAGGTTGGACTAGATGGACGTATGTCTTTATACAACCTCCAATGCTATGTTACTATGTAACTGTTATACAGACATTTTGGTTAGTTTATAAAGGTTGGACTAGATGGGTGTATGTCTTTATACAACCTCCAATGCTATGTTACTATGTAACTGTTAGACAGCCATTATGGGTAAGTTATAAAGGTTGGACTAGATAGATATATGTCTTAATACAACCTCCAATACTATGTTACTGTGTAACTATTATACAGACATTATGGGTAGTGTATAAAGGTTGGACTAAATGGACGCATGTCTTTATACAACCTCCAAAACTGTTATAAAGACATTTATAGAGGGTATATAAAAGGTTGGACTAGATGGACGATGGTCCTTAACAACCTCCAATCCAATACTATAAAATATGTGAAATAAACCAGGAAAAATGTTTTTAAAATATAGCTATAAAATGTTTATAAGTGCAATATTCACATATATATTATAAGAACATCAGTATGCACCTCTATACCCAATTATAATACAACTCTTCTTATTAGGCTAACAAAGTGCCCAAAGATCCAAAGGTAAAAAAGGTCCAAAAGGGCGGTGAAGTAAAGTGACACTGGCCACTTTTTACCTTTGTGGTATTTTTCCTAATGAAAGAATATTCCCTCTGGCTTACAGGGTCTGGTACTGAAACAATTAGTCAAGGTTAATATCAATAAAGACCCCGACAGCTTTTATTCCGTATTATATACTCTTTACAGCCCAGAGTAGTACTATAGACCTGTAAGTCTAAAGCTTCATAACGCGTGATCATGAGGGTCAACCCGCAATGGAATGATATGTATGCATGGCTGATCGGCCAAGAATTTTGCCGTGTATGGGCAACTTTGTCAGCCAAAACAGGTGTTCAGTGAAGATCCGCCAGCAGTCGGGCAGCGATCTCAATTGAACTGCTGTTTCGGCTAGCAAAGTGCCCATACACGGCACGAGTATCGTCTGAAATGGCCCAGTGCATAGGATGGCACATATGTATGAAGCCTTAACATCAGTGATAGAAGATAATGAAAACTTTGTTACGGTAACAAATTCTGGATTTTGTCCAGAAACTGATTCTTAAGACTGTATTCTATATGGATTTATGAGAAATAGATTGTGCAAGCCGAAACTACAGAAACTCCCCTCTACACTAAGAAAGGAACATGAGCAGGGGAGGGATGGTCCCACTGGGCAAGCCAAAGTCCTCCAGGACAACAAATGAAGCAGCCGGGGCCGGATGACACACAGACAGCTTTCCTACTCTTCACTTCTGAACTTTGGAAATGCAGGAGAACCATAAGGAGCAAAGGTGTAGGAAAGGATTTTTTAACACTACTCAGTGGGGCCATTGTGGTTAAATTTTAGTTTTGGGGATGACATGCCCTTTAAGCTTTAGATTCTGTTGCCACACAGGTGACTAATGTACAAAAATGAGATCTAAGAAAAAAAACATTTGTACATGAAAAGGAGAATTGGTTGTTGCATTTCCTCTGGGTTCTGTAATGGGGCCACTTCTGTTTAATCTGTTTAAATGACTTAGAAGGGGGCATTGAGAGCAAGGTCTATGTGTTTGCTGAGACACTAAACTATGCAGAGCTTTGGAAACTTCAAATGATGTACAAGTGCGACGCAGACCTAGATAGATATCAAAATGGGCAGCAGAATGGCAGATTGAGATTCAAGTTGATAAATGTAAGGTGATGCTTTAGGATTTAATAATCCTGTTCCACCTACACCATAAATAACTCGTGTTTAAGTGCATCTGAATGGAAAATATTTGGGGATTTGGTAGAGTGATAGACTTAGCTGTAGCAAACAATGCAGGTAGCCACGGCTAGAGCTAGACAGAAGATATTGTTTTAAATAAAGGATTAAATATTTAAAGAGGAACTGGGGTCAAAAAGACTTTAGGTAATTGATAGGAATGCCTCCTGAGAATTTTTGCAATTTATTTCCATTGTTTATTTTACATAGCTTTGAAGATATTTACATTGTGTGTTATGTGATATAGCAGCAGCATTACCAGTTCCCCTGCACTTCCTGCTTCCTGCTCTGAAACCTGTCAGTCAATCTGCCGTGTCTCCTTCCCTTTGCAGCCCCCCTTGGCCCATTCCCTTACAGCCCCACGTGGCCCCGCCCACTCATGGGTGCCATGTCCCCGCCCACTCGTGGGTGCCGTGGTCCCGTCCACTCACGGATGCCTTAGCCCCGCCCACTCACAGATGCCTAAGCCCCACCCACTCACGGGTGCCTAAGCCCCACCCACTCATGGGTGCCTAAGCCCCACCCACTCACAGATGCTGTGGGCCACTCTGACACCACCCTTACAACCCACCCCCCCAAAAAAACCTGGGTGGAAACAGCCTTTTCAGGCAGAGTGAGAACAGAGTGAGAACTCTGCCTGAAAAGGCTGTTTTCACATAGTGAGAGAGAAGGGCTGTAGATTCCCTTTCCTTCTCTGCAGCTGCAGATCCTTCACACAGCAGAGAGAAGGAGGGCTTCCTGTCTCCCTCACACACTGAGGGAATCTGAGGCTGTGCTCACCCACGGCACTGTGCAGGAGAAGCCTTAGGAATGTCACATGTCAGCCTCCCACCCATTAACTTTCTGGTCAGTCATTTCTGTATATCTTGGGCTGTGAAGCAGGTAGAGAGGTGGTTGATGGCTCATTTTAAAGGTAGGAAACTGGCCTTTCATTTAAACTCAACCTGTTCGGAGACCACAGTTCCCTTTTAAGTCACATCTTGGAAATTAAAGGAGTTCAGATATGTCGATTGCCTTGGCATATGATCACTATTGTTAACTTACAGTACTATGATCCCTTATTCCACTTTTTAATATGGAAAAAGTGTGTTTGTTTAGTTTGGATCTGCTTGCATCAGTCAGTGGTTTTTAAATAGATGCCCAATAGATGTCATAGTACCTGAGGGTAGTGGTACAGCCCTGCAAGGAGATTTATGATTTTAGAAGAGGCAGATGACAGATCCCCAATGAAACCAGCCAAGAGTCCCCTCCTGTCGCACTCATAGTTGGGGACAAGCTCTTCTCCTCCAGACAGGGATAACATGGTGCCTTTTATGGTTTGTATTTCATTATCAGCTGAATTATAGATCATATATCCCAGGGTGATGTTGGGTAAAATGTCACTACGTTGGTTTATCTCTTGTATAGTAAATATTAATGTCAAGTAGTGTTGATAAAACTCTGGGAAAACACTGAAAGAGAAAATACATGTACACCCAGTGCTGTTTGTTATATAATTAGCATTATTGTGATTTTAATACTACAATTTCAATATAAAAACATTTGGCTTGTGGCAAAGTCAGACTGTAGACTGTGGCCTTTTTAAATAATACTCACTGAAAAGTAATAAAAAAAAATACTCATACTGGAGGGACAAGAGTCAAAGGGACTCTGGTGGATAACAGTCACAGGGACACTGGTGGATAACAGTCACAGGGACACTAGTAAATAAGAGTCAAAGGGATACTGGTGGATAACAGTCACAGGGACACTGGTGGATAACAGTCACAGGGACACTGGTGGATAACATTCACAGGGACACTGATGGATAAAAGTCACAGGGACACTGGTGGATAACAGTCACAGGGACGCTGTGGATAACAGTCAAAGGGACACTAGTAGATAAGAGTCAAAGGAACACTGGTGGATAACAGTCACAGGGACACTAGTAAATAAGAGTCAAAGGGATACTGGTGGATAAAAGCCACAGGGACGCTGGTGGGCAACAGTCAAAGAGACACTGGTGGATAACAGTCACAAAGACACAGGTGGACAGGTGGATAAAAGTCAAAGGAACACTGGTGGATAACAGTCAAAGGAATTATCGTTCATCTGCATACGATTATAACAAAGTTTTACTGTAGTTACATGTTTGTAATCCTAAAAATGAAAGCCTTCCAGACACTTCAGTTTAAGGCTTAAATGTCCCACCTTGTTTGACCAAGAATAACCATCCTGTGGGGCTTGTTCCATTCAGTAATTTGGAGGCTTTACTTAAAAAAAACATTGTTCTGCATTTCTTACTACATTCTTCTCTCCCGTAATGCAGTTTGCTGAGTCAAAGTGTTCTCTTTTTTTTATCTACTCAAAATATGTGTCTGTGAGACAGCCTCTGGCACTATGAAACAATAAGTCAAAAGAAAAAAAAGCTTGAGTAGAAAAAAATAAACAAGAAATCAATGTGTAGACTTTGTAGGATACCTCAATACCTTTTTCCAGTAAATTAAATATCAATGCAGTTATGTCTGACTTTCTTTTTAAACTGGTATAGGAACATTTCTCCACATCCCATTTTTAATGAATACAAATGTTTTGTTTGATGTTTACTCCCTGTTGGGATTAGACATTTTAGCAATCTGTCCTTTTCAGTATTGACTGTGGCTTCTAAAACCCAATAAAAAATCAATAATTGTTTGTGGTCAGTAGTGTAACAAGATGTATTCTTCCCGTTGGTCTACTTGATTTTGTGTGCACCTGTGCTCCAATGCTAATTAAACATTGTTTTTATAATCTCATCAAATAGATCGTTTAAATTTAGAGGCAATCTCCAGGTATTTGTTTACAGAATTTTTCTTTTTGGAAAAAGGACACTTTACCCAAAACTAAACTGCTCATAATAAATATCTATTTTCTGTCAATGACGTTGAAGTTTAGATTGAACAAATTTCTACCTACAGTAACTGAAGATGTTTACAAGGTGACATGCTATGCTTTTAGACATTTGGCAAATTTCTTAAAAGCCTGGCGGGGTACCTCCTGATTTTTCCTATCCTGGCCTGTTCATTTTGGATGTATCCGAATGCAAGATGATGTGAGCTAGGTGGTCCACCAAACATTGCGGGAATGTCAGGAGTAAGTTTTGTAGCGTGCAGCCAGCATTAGTCTTTTTGCCGTCTTTTCTAAAAGCGAAATTATGCACAATAAGGAGATGATGAGTGTGTATAACTACTAATGAAAAAACTTCTATTAAAACACTTTACTATTAATGGTCAAGGATACAGGATAATTCTCTGCGCCATGGATGATTCATTGGAAATCACACAAGGAATGAAAATGCATTCTGTTTTAAAGTATGCTAATAAAACTGCTTATAGGATAATTGTTTGTCAAGGGTGGTGGCGAATTTCAAAAAGGCTTTACTGGAATGGGTGTTAATGTCTAAAGTAGGTATGGAATTAAAAAAAAAATGTCCTCTGCAATATAGAAATAGCAGAAACATAATATATTATAAACAGTGGTCACATTGATTTAGCAAGTCCAACATCATTAACAAACTATTTAAGGTTTGAAGATTTCTCATTTGCTCTGGACAAAACCCAAAAGGACTATGGTTTACATAGATAGGATATAGTTAATGTTTTAAAAAAAAAAAAAAAACAAACCTATAAAAATAATCAAAATATCCAAAAATAATAAAATAAAAAATTCTGGTTACAGAGCTGTATCTCCCACTAAAAGTCTATACATTCCAATGCCACATTTCCGTATTTTACCTGAAAATGGAAAAACCACATTAGTATTTTCATATCATTACATTAATCACAAAAACACCCTCAAGCACATACGGGAGATTTACCTAAGCCTCGATCACTCCTGGTAAATCCCAAAGGAATTCACTCACTGTGAAGTTTTACGCCACTATTAGCTGCATTAAAATCTTGCACTAAATATAGCGCAACACGATTTTAAACTTCCAGCGTGGGTTGAGGTTGCCTTGCATGCAGATGGTATAAAGAGGAGCTCCGAAAATGAGCCTAGCGCCCCTGGATTAATGAGCCCCATATTATTTAATAAGAGGTGCAAAGTTATGCAATTCTTATTAAAGAAGACCCATTAGGCTCAATCTGTGGTTTGCTACTGGTAGTGGTAAATGAACCTCAGGTATTATACAGGTGTGGAAAGCAATTCTTACTCTTAATGTTTTTTTCTCACAAGTGGCTATAACAAGTTTTTCCTATTTAACACATGATGACATGTTTGAATTTCATTCAAACGTGTGTGTACCTGAACAACATAAAATGATTTTGCAATAATGTACTCGGCAC
Organism: Hymenochirus boettgeri; assembly: GCA_019447015.1. Taxonomy (NCBI): domain Eukaryota; kingdom Metazoa; phylum Chordata; class Amphibia; order Anura; family Pipidae; genus Hymenochirus; species Hymenochirus boettgeri. The sequence continues at coordinate 23,388 of JAACNH010000588.1, read as the reverse complement.
AAAGGTTATATTTCCTGTTGTTGAAGTAATTATACCTTCTCCATTTTCTTATAAATGTCTTCTGAAGCAACAGTCCACCAATGATACCGCACGTGCAACATTTCTAAAACCTCCCCCCCCATCTGCTCCCTCTCCATACTTGCCTATGCTAAAGAACTACAGTCACTGCCCTAAGATATGCCATGTTTTATATCGCTTCAGTAACTATTTTAAAATTGTCTTAACTTTGGCAGGTCACCCCCAAAACACCTACCTTGACTGCGACCGCGGAGCCGCCCTTCTCGGTCGCTACGTAGTGGAAAGGCACGAAGGCACAGTAGGCAGCAAAGGAACAAGGCTGGTAATAGTCCAGAGCCGATTTCAAAGTTAAACCTAGCAAGGTCTGGATTTGAGGGGCGATAAGCCAAAGTTACATTTTTTGTTGGAGGGGTGGACATGCCGTTTAATGGTTGAACTACATTTCTTACAGACATAGAGAGAGATTCAATAAAAGTTCTTATTGTTAAAAATGTTGCTAATTTTGCCCCTGCCAATCAGATGTAGGCTTTCAAATTGTAAATAGATCTGATTGGTTGGGGCAAAATTAGCACCATTTTAAACGATAAGAACTTTTATTGAATATCCCTGATAGTATTCTCATAACATATTTATTCTGCCAGAAAGATGTGATTTTGTTATATTTAAAGGGGTATGTCCACCCTTTAAAAATTTTACATACACTTCCCCCTGTCCCCCAGCCCCACCCGCTTATTTGTATTATCAGAAATGCCCCAAACATTACTTACCTTCCCCTATCCTCCGCCGCCTGCCAGGCCCTCTGCTTGCAGAAAATGCAACGGAGGGCGGGACCGCAGTCACGTCTGTGATTGTCTGAGCGGCAGCCAATCACGACGCGGCTGCCGGGAGTTCAGTGTGGCGAGGAAAGAGGAAAGGTAAGTAATGTTTGGCATTTTCTGATAACACAAATATAGCCGTTGGGGCTGGGGGGACGGGAAATGTTATGTAAAAAGATTTTTACACTAGGGGGAGGGAATCCAATCAGGAGGGAGAGGGAGAGGTAAAGCGCCAATAGGAGGCAGAGTCCTATATGGACTCTGCTATCCTCCTGGTGGGAGTTTTTGGGACTTTGGGGGGGACTACAGGAGACACCTATGGAGCTGGGATGTGAGGTAAGGATTAAACTACCCTTTACAATGGGGCCAGTATGGGGGGATTAAGTTTTGGGGTGGACATTCCCTTTAAAGGATATGTACATCCTCTAAAAAAAACTTAAGGTTAGTGGCAAACTGTGACTTTAAAACTAAAGTTGGCAACAACAACAAATTCTCCCCTCCCCCCAGCCTACATTTATTGGTTCAATCTGCGGGCTTCCTCCTCCTGAATAATGGCATCTGGAGCTTCGCCCCGACAGATCTCCTGGCTGCTCCTGCTCCCTTGTGCCCCAAATGTAAGTTTTGGTTGGCACCACACAGTACAAAAAGGGTTACAAAAGTCAAACTCCTTTTATAAAGGTGAGAAGTGCATTACACAGAGCTGTGCTAGATCAGGTTCACTTCATTATCCTCCTCCTGCAGCTCTATATTATGTTCAATAATGTACCTTTTGAATGTTGGAGGTATGTTTCTGTACAATATAGAATGTTGCAGCATATGTGGACATTAATTTGACATAATTTACTATTAAACCCCCCCCCTTCTCTAAAAAGCTAAAAATGTGCTGTGTAGGGTCTGGATAATCATTATGGTCCTAAAATTCCATTTAAGAGAGAAAGGGCTACAGACATTCAGCACATTTTAAGTTAATTTTTGGAGGTATGCCACAATATATAGAAAATTGGGCTGTTGTACATCCATATTAAAGTGCAACAAGAGACCAAAATATAATACATACAGCAAATAGAATTCTAGTGCACAAACTTCTAATTGCATATTGGCTATCCATAGGTTGCTGCTACAAACAGTCTGCTAAACCCTGACGTATATACTCGAGTATAAGCCAAGGGTTTTAGGTTTAAAAATAAGCATAAAAACCTGCCTCGGGTCATATCGGTAAACAAAGAAACGGAGGAATGCCATCGGAGGGAATGGCACAGGAATACAAGCACTATGGTAAGGGTAAGCCATTACTTACATTTCTTTACCATTGAGCTGGAGACCGGAGCTAACACAGCTGCTGCAGGAGATGTGCAGCGCGGCTCAGCGTAACGCAAGTTACATTCCGTAACTTACTATAATTTGCACTGAAGTCTTGCGATGGAGGAGCGAGGGCAGGAGGAGCAAGTCCTGTGGGACTGGTGAGATCAGTCTTCCATTTACAGTATTCCTTCTTCTTCTGTGGGGTTAGAGTTAATTTGCCAATATAGCTGTTTAGGAACTACAACTCCAAGCAAGCAAAGCAAGCTGGAGTTGTAGTTTCCAAACATCTGGAGTGCCTCAAAACATTACAATGATGGGTTACAGAGTTGGGCAAGGTTTTTTTTTTTGCTTAATTACCACTACAGAAGTTGAAGTTTCCAAACATCTGGAGTGCCTTTAAAACAATACAATCATGATGATGGGTTACAGAATTTTTGTTGACTTGAATAGAGTGTTTGAAACTACAACTCCAGCAACAAAAGCATGCTGGAGTTGTAGTTTTCCAACATTGGGAGTGCCAAGAAATGGGGGTTATTGTATGGGATTACTTCCATTTAAGGGCAACTAATGCCTCAAACAATACAAATCAGGATGATGGTATCTATTGTTAAAAACATTGCCTTCTGATTCTGTATTGTTTTGGACCTTTAGTTGCCTTTAAATGGACAGAATTCCCATACAGTAATAACCATGCTATTGGCTATTACTGTATGGGACTACTGTATGGGAATGCTGCTGTCCATTTAAAGGGAAACTAAAGCCTCAGAACAATAACGAGAATCCAAGGCAGTAGTGGTCATAATGTCTACAATCGACTTATACTCGAGTCAATCATGTTTTACTCATTTTTCCAGGTAAAAATAGGTACCTCGACTTATATCGAGTATATACGGTAAAAGCAATTAGTTCAATAAGTTGGGCCAAATTATTTTAAGCCCAGTCACCATGTCAGGTTGCTTTCTTTAACTGGATCCTAACCTACTGCCTTTTTGGCTACATAGCTAACAGCTTCTTCTGTGTGGCCAGGATGCTTGAAACTGACTCTCTAGTTTAAAGTACTTTGCTCAAAGGAGCACATGACCTAACTTGAAGGTTTGACCAAGCCTTCTGGGAAATTGTACTCCCACATTGTAGGTTCATGTGCTTGTTTGAGCAAAGTTCTTTAACTAGAGAGCCTGTTTCAAGCATCCAGGCCACACAGGGAAGCGGCCAGCTCATGGTGAAGTACCAGCAGGTTAGGACCCAGTTAAACCACATATATTTAAAACCAATATATTTTTCACTGTAGTTGTCCTATAAAGATAAGAATCTGTCTAGAGGGGTTGTCAACCACCCCACAAGATTAGAATAGGGTACCCACAGTATTCTCTCCTACCTCCGCCCAATTGTAGTTTCTAATATCTTATATACTAAAGAGAGTGTTGATTAGAGATGTTGATTAGAGAACGGTTGAGTTTTGTTCCATTTTCGAATTTTTTTGGAAAGTTCAAAAACCGCTACTTTTGATTTTCAAAAACAACTAATTTCGATTTTCAATAAAAATTGAAAATTCCAAAAATCCGGTTCCGTGAAATCCGGGAGTTCCTAAAGTTTCGGCAGGAAATCAGGTTCCGTAATTTGTGAGTTAGGACTTCGAAACCCTCAATTCGATTCAAACTGGGTTCTATTCGAACCCACATTACTCTCTAGTGTTGATATGCATGGAACATTAACACAGAATCTCGAGCACCCGTCATCAATCCTCCTCCCATTGTCTGCGCACCACTGCTATTGGAGAAGCTGGCCCTACTGCATGCGCAAGAGAACTCATGCCTTTTCCAGGAGGGTAAGGGAAAGGGAGAAAAAGAGAAAGTGAAGAGGAGAGAGAGAGAAAGAGAGTGACAGGAGTGATGAGAGTGGGGGGGGGTGCAGGTGGAACGTTCTTTAAAGATATGGGGGGTTGCTAGTATAAAATAAATCAGTGTTGTTTCTTTAAATTAACTGACAGTTTTAGAAAGATTCCTGCCAGCACAGCCTATTTCGAATTCCTAACAACTTCCTTATAGATTTCCGGCACCTGTATTGCAGTATTGTAAATAGTGTATGGTAAATGCCATCGGCATCACTATAAGGGGGCCGAGAAGGTAAGTATAATTGTTCTTTAAGGGCTAGGCCACACTACTGCGTTTTTTATGCATTTGCACTTGCATTTTTTCCAGATCATTGAAAGCGGCAACGCACGGAAAACCACATTTTCGGGTGCGTTGCGATTGCAATTTGCGTCTGCTTTTTAATCACAATCGCACCGCGTTTTCCTATATCTAATGAAGACATCGTATGCGCAAACGCAACAAAATCGCACATGAAATTGCCTGCGATTCTGTGTGTGGTGCACGCAGTGTGGCCGTGCCCTACGTGACCATGATATTAGTAAATACCAATAGTTCGTTTATAGAATATACCCATCTGATCAGACTTTGCCTGCCATTCCTTTTTTTCCTTTTTTCCCCAATCGCTGCTTCAGCTTTAGTTCTATTCTGCTAAAATATTTAGGGTCATTGTCATGTTGCAAGGTCTTCTCTCTGTGAAGCTTCAATATTCCAACATTCCTTAAGCACCCCATAGTACAGAGAAGAAAGCTGGACATGGATGCATCAATATTTCCTGGTATTTACCAAATATTGCTCCATGTAGTTGTGCACAGACGAAATTGGCTTATAAATTCTGCAATTTCATTATCGGGATGGTCTAAAATTTCTTGGTCAGTCAATGAAATCGATCTGTCTATGGACACCTTTAGATGTAGAAGTGGCCAAGCAGCCCTAAACTTTTTTTTCCATACATAGCAAGCAGTATAATAACTACAAACCAATCAGTGATGCCCATTGCCCATATTAGCTTCACACTTGTCAAAAAGTCAAATTGGAAATTCAGATATGCAGCCTGCAATCACCTGTCCTCCTTTATATTTCTCTTCACGTGCAGCTGTCAATCATGTCTGGATGATGACAGATTATGTCATGACCAATGAAGACTGTTGCTGACCAGGCCTCCTTCTCTGCACATATGCAAACTCGTAACAAGTTCCGTTGTAAGAGGAGGCGGCAACAAATGGAGAGAGGACAGTGGAGTGCAGATTGAATATCTGTCTTCAGGAGTGCAGGGAGGTAATCAATATTGCAGGGTGGGGTTTTGAGGAGTAAAGAAGGCAAACAGACATTCTGTGGGAAAGGTGGACAGTTCTTTTATATAGTCAGGTCCTTTATGTTACATAGTAACATAGAATTAAGGTTGAATAAAGACATACGTCCATCAATCCAACCTATTCACTTTTTTTTTTTTTTTTTTTTTTTTAACCCTACCAACAGTTGATCCGAGGAAGGCAAAAACCCAGCTAAAAGGGGGAAAAAATTCCTTCCTGACTCCAAACGGCAATCGGAAAGTATCCCTGGATCAACCAGATCTATTTGCATTAATACCAGTAATTCTCAATATTTTTTAGTTTCAGAAGCTTATCCAGGCCTTTTTTAAAGCTATACAATGAACTTGCCATTACCACTCTGCTGAAAGACAGTTCTACAGTTTCACACGTTCTCACTGTAAAGAAACCTCTCCAACCTGAAGATGAAACTTCTTTTCTTCCAACCTTAAAGGATGTCCACGTGTCCTCTGATTGACCTATTAGTGAACACTGCACCAGAGAGCTCATTGTATGGGCCATTAATATATTTGTACAGGTTATCATGTCCCCGCAACCGCCAATGTAAACAGCCCTAACTTGTCTAATCTGCCTGCATATTCAAGCCCTCCTTCCCCTTATTAATTTAGTTGCCCTTCTCTGAACTGCCTCAATTTCCAAGATGTCCTTTTGTATATGGGATTCCAAAACGCACCGCATATTCCAATGAGGCCTTACCAGTGCCGTGTAAAGAGGGAGAATAATATTTTCTCCTTGAATCTATTCCCCTTTTTATACAAGACAATATCTTGCTAGCTCTACGTGTTGCTACCTGGCATTGTTTGCTACAGCTAAGTCTGTTATCTACCAGAACCCCCAAATCTTTTCCATTACGATGAACTTAACCAGAGTTATTTATGGTGTAGATGGCACAGGGATTATTAAATCCCAAATGCATCACCTTACATTTATCTACATTGATTCTCATCTGCCATTCTGCTGCCCATTTGATAATCTATCTAGGTCTGCTTGCAGCACTTGCACATCATTGGAAGTTTCCAAAGCTCTGCATAATTTAGTGTCATCAGCAAACACAGAGACCTTGCTCTCAATGCCCCTCTAAGTCATTAATAACAGATTAAACAGAAGCGGCCCCAGTACAGACCCCTGAGGCACTCCGCTTAGAACTTTAGCCCACTAGATGTAGCTCCATTAAAGGCTATGTCCCCCTAAAATGTAAAAATTTATATTTGTTCCCCCTCGTCCCCCAGCCCCAACCGCATAATTTTTAATTCAGAAAGCCCCCCAAACTCTACTTACCTCCCCTCTTTCCTTCGCTGCGCTCCGGCCCTCTGCTTGCGAGGAAATGCAAGCAGAGGGGCGGACCGGCAGCCGCTTCTGTGATTGGCTGAGCGGCAGCCAATCACGGACGCGGCTGCCGGCAGCTCACTTCCGCGTAGGAAAGCGGAGAGGTAAGTAAAACATTGGGGAGCTTTCTAAAAATAAAAAGTATGCGGCTGGGGTGGGGACATGGGGGAAGCTGTGTTAAAGGGGATAAACCTAGGGGAGGGATAGCGAACGGGAGGGAGGGGAGGGAGAGGGAGGGGGAGAGAAGCTGCATACGCATGGAGTGATCACCGGGAGCCAGGTAGCAGGCAGTGTCCTATTGGACCTGCTAGCCTCCTGGTGTCAGTTTTTTGGACTTTGGGGAGGGACTACAGAGAACCCTATGGAGCTGGGATGTGAGGTAAGGATTAAATTACACTACATGGTGGGCCAGTAGTGGGGGGATTATGTTTTGGGGGGGACATGCCCTTTAACCACCACTCTCTGTTTGCGGTCCAATAACCGTTCTCTATCCAGGAACAAATGTTTCTTCAAGGCCAACAGTCCTCATTTTATACATTAGTCCCTATGTGGCACAGTATCCAAAGCTTTTGCAAAATCCAATATACCACTCCACGCTGTGCCTAAGTCCAACTTCTTACTCACTTCTTCATAAAAAACATTAAATTTGTCTGGCATGATCTATTTCTCATAAATCCATGCTGACTACTACTAATAAGATGATCTCTGGAGGAGAAGTCAAGATATGACCCTTAACAAAGTTTCCATCACCTTCCCTACCACTGATTTTAGGCTTCAGGTCTATAGTTCCCAGGCTGTGAACGACTACCTTTATTGAATATGGTATTACATTGGCTTTTTTCCAATCCACGGCACAATCCCAGACAAAAGCGAATCGGAAATATGAGAAACAGTGGTCTAGCTAGAACTGAACTAAGCTCTTTTAAAATCCTAGGATGCAATCCATCTGGTCCTGGGGCTTATGATATTAACTTTGTCTAATTGTTTCCGTACCATATCCTCCGTTATCCAATGGAAAACTCTTCATTTCTTCCCTGCATATTGCTACAATCCCTACCGTAAGGACAAGATTCTCAACAGTAAAAACCAGATGTAAAAAAACGGTTTGCAGATTAGCCTTTCGGCATCCTCTACAACCACCTCAGCTCCTTATTTAATGTCCCACATCTCAGTCCTCATCTTTTACCATTTATATACTTAAAAAACAATTTGGGGTTGGACTTGCTTTGTTCGGCAATCCGTATTTTCATTTTCATTTTAGCTAGTTTAATTGCTTTCTGCACTCTTTATTCAGCTTTTGTACTCCCGTAACCTGTTCTGTGCCTTCTGTTTTCAAAATTTTAAAAGCCCTTTTCTTTTTTCCATTTCCCTTTTTACCTGAGCATTAAGCATGCAGGACTGGACCTAATTTGTTTACACTTGTTACCTAAAGGTACCGATTTGGAATGTAATAGTTTAATATCCCTTTAAAAGTGGTCCACTCTGCTCAGTATACTTTACCTAGAAACAGTTCCCCCAGTCTATAGCAGGAGTGATTCCTTTTAAAACATAAAATTAGCTTTCCTAAAGTTAAAAGTTTTTGTTAAGCCATGCACTTTGTTTGCAACCTATATTAAATGACACTATATCATGGTCACATTCCCTAAGCTTCCCATTACCTCTCATCTCATAATGAGCTCAGGGTTATTAGATATCACCAGATCAACAACTGCACTCTGTCTAGTGGAACTTCTACTAGACAGAACTATCTGTGAAGAAATGTTCATATAGAAAATTAAGAACTTTATACCTTTAGAGGTGCTGGCAGTTCCTACTCCAATCTATGTCAGGGTAGTTAAAATCCCCCATGACCAGAACATGCCCCATACCAGCAGCCTTCGCCAACTGCATATGGAGATTCATTTCCACCTCTTCCTCGAATTTGGCGGCTTATAACATACTCCAACAATTAATTTACCTAACTTCTTGCTTCCGTACACAGTTCCACCCTAATGTTTTCTGCCGTAGCGGACTTGAAATAATAGCATTAAAGGAAAGGTATGATGTAATTGGTATAGCAGAATCATGGCTTAATGATTCACACGACTGGACAGTAAATATTGAAGGATACTCCTTATTTAGACATGACCGAGTTAATAAGAAAGGAGGAGGAGTATGTATGTATGTTAAACAGGAATTGAAGCCAAATTTAAAAGATGGAATAGATGGGGGAGCAAACGATACGGCAGAAACATTATGGGTGGAACTGTGTACAGGAAGCAAGAAGTTAGGTAAATTAATTGTTGGAGTATGTTATAAGCTTCAGCCCCACAAATCCCCATTTTCATTTTACTTAAACCTGGGAGCATCTTTGAAAGATTTAAGCAAAAAAAAAAAAAAAAATATGATAAGAAACCATTACTGTCTTATACCTAAGAATAACACATACTGTAGATATGACAGAAATCAGCCGGTTGTTCTAAAACATCACATTACTGTAGTTCTAGTAATCACAACCATTACTGTAGTTATTATATAACCATTACTGGTATTTATAAATACACACCTACGTAGTTATGATACGAAACACATTACGTAGTTGATGAAAAAACACATTACTGTAGTTTATGTAATAGACCATGCTTATTGCATAATAACACGTTGTGTTATGATAATACACATACTGTATTATGAGTATAAACACCTTATCGTAGTTTGGTAAATAGACACTTACTGTCGATATGATAAGAAACACCACTGTGTTATGATAATAACACACTACTGTAAGTTATAAACATGTCCTTATTAGATGCACATTAACTGTACGTTGATTAAAGACATCACGTTAATATAACTGACTAGTCTGTAAGATAAGACACATTAAGATGACTCCAGTTGATGAAACATAACACATTACTGTAGTCTAGATAATAACACATTACTGTAGTTATGATAAAACAACCAGTTACTGTAGTTATTTATGATCAACACTTACTGTGTATGAGTAATAAAACACATTACTGTAGTAAGTATACTAGAACCCATTACTGTCGTTTGATAATAAACACATTACTGTAGCTTTATAAATAAACACATATGTCTGTATGTAATACACTATTGGTAATAAAACACCTTTACTTAGTAAGTGACATATAGTTAAGACACATTACTGTAGTTAGGTAATAAACACATTAGTTATGATCATAACATGTAGTTAGTGGTAATAGACACATTACTGTGTTATGTCTACACACATTACTGAGTTTATGAGTAATAAACACCTTACTGTGTAGTTAAATATGATTACTAAACAATAGGTCACTGGTAAAGACTTATGAGTTGATAATAAAACAATTACTGTCATATAGATATAAACACATTACTGTAGATAGAAATACATTGACTATGAAAACAAATACATACTGTTTAGGTTTAAGAAACAATGATATCGAAACACATTACTGTGTTATAGTAATACAACACTTACTGTTGTCGTTATGATAATAAACACATTACTGTAGTTATGATAATAAACTACTATTATACAATTACTAGTTATAGTATAACACATAGCGTAGTTATTGATAATAAACAATACGTAGTTATGGTAATAGACACATACTGTCGTATGGTATAACACCTTAACTGTCAGTTATGGATAATAGACCCATTACTGTCGTATGATAAAAGTAAACACCATTACTGTAGTTGATGATAACTAAAACATACCTGACCTTAGTTTGGTAATAGACACATTTACTGTCGTATGGTAATAGAAACATTACTGTAGGTTATGTAACTGACTACCTTAACTGTCGTTATGATAAAACACATTACTGTAGTAGTTGATAAAAACACATTACTGTAGTTGAGAATAAACAATTACGTTGTATTTGTAAGACCATACTGTCGTTATGTAATAGACACATTACTGGATGAGTTATGATAGACACATTATGTCGTTATGATATAAAATTCTGAATGATATACACACCACTTAGTTAGATAAAACATAGTACGTGAGTGAGTATGTAAGACACACTACTGTAGTTATGGTAATAACACATTACTGTAGTTATAGTAAAGACACTTAGAGGGTATCACAGTTATGAGTAAGTAATACACAATTACTGTAGTTATGGTAATAATCACTTACTGTAGTTATAGTAATAACCACATATCTGTAGTTATGTATATAGAACAACATTAACTGTAGTATGTTGCTACTGATGGTAATAAGACACATTACATGATCGTTAGATAATAAAGAACATCGTAATGAATACACTATGAGCTTGATGTATTGCCATTATGTCGTTTGATAAAACATACGATTATGAACACATTACTGTGTTATGATAATAAACACATTACTGTAAGTCTCATGTAGTTATCAAATCTGTGTATGATTAAAAAACCATACTAGTAGTTATAACCTCTGGTATGTATAGACATGTAATGGAATACAGCATTATCGTCGTTATGTAATAAACACATTGACTGTAGTTTATGATAATAAACACATTACTGTAGTTAGGTAATAGACCCCACATTACTACGTAGTTAGGGTAAAAGACACATACTGTAGTTTGAGTAATAGACACCATTACTGTCAGTTATGAAATAAACACTTACGTTAGTTATGATAAACACATTACTGTAAGTTATAATGTATCAACACATTACTGTAGTTATTGAAGCCCTCTGTTATATAACAATTACGTGTGTAGCTCTTACTGCTTATATAATAACACATTAGGAGTATATAATAACACATACATTATGGAAAAACCGGTAGTTATAGTAATACACACTTAGGTAGATTAGTATATTGGTTTAATAATCACATTACGTAGTTATGAGTAATGCACACATTACTGTATTATATACACACCATTACTGGTTATCTAACAGGATTATAGAATCACACTACTGTAGGTATAGTAATACACACCTTATGTAGTTATGTAATACAATTTACGTGTAGTTAATACAATACGTCCGATTACTGGTAGTTAATAGATCACATTACTGTAGTTATAGTATACCACATTACTGTGTTATGATAATAAACACACATACGGTAGTAAGTTATAATAACACATTACTGTAGTATGGAACTCTTACTTAGTTAAATAAACACAATCTGTAGTTTATAGTCTAAACACATTACACTGTAGTTATAAAATCACATTACTGTAGTGTTATGAGTAATTAACACATTACTGTTTTATTAATAAACATTACTATTAAACCTTAGTGTATAGTAATACAAACCTTACTGTAGTTATAATAAACACATTACTGTATTATAGATTACTGAACACATTACTGGTAGGTTATATAATCACATTACTGTAGTTCTAGTAATCACTCCGAGTATAAACACATTCCTGTAGTTTATGACATCATCACATACTGTAGGTAAGTAATACACCCATTACTTAGTTATGATAAGATAAACACATTACTGTAGTTTTAATTAATCACATTACTGGATTAGTATAACATACGTAGATAGTAACACACGAGTTATAAAAAACATCTGTAGTGATAGTACTAAGTAATACAACACATTACTGTAAGTTAGTAGTTAATACCCATCGTATTATAATCCTTGTATTATAATAATCACATACTGTAGATGTAATAACACACTTACTGGTAGTTATGATAATAACACACTACCTGTAGTTATAAAAATCACCATTACTGTTAGTTATAGTAATACACACATTACTGTGAGTTATAGTAACATATGGTATAATACACACAGTACCTTGTAGTTATAATACACTTAACAGTTATACAATCACATACTGGTAGTTATAGTAAATACACACAATAACTGTAGTTACTGATAATAAACACATTACGTGTGTAAATAATCACATTAATGAGTAACTCAAACAGTATTAAGTAATCACACATTACTGTAGTTATAGTATACACACATTCTGTATAGAATAGAAACATTACTGTAGTTCTAGTAATATCACATTACTGGAAGTTATGGTAATAATCACATTACTGTAGTTATATCGACTACAACACCATGACTGCTAGTTATGGTATAATCACATGTACTGAGTTATAGTAAAACCACATTACTGTTAGTTGATCTACTCTGTATTAATAACACATACTGTATTATATAATACATACTTACGTATAAGTAATACAACCCATCTATTTAATACTTACGTATTATAGTAATATCACACATTACTGTATTATAGTGAATACACACATTACTGTAGTTAATAGTAATAATACACATTACATGTAGTTATAGTAATACACACATTACTGCTGTATGTTTAGTGTTATAATAATACATATTTAGAGCACCTACTGTAGTTATATCATACGGTATAATATACCACATTACTGTAGTTTATATCACAATACTGGGTAGTAAACCACATTACTGTAGTTCTATGATATAAACACTTACTCGTTATATTAAGGTAGTATAGTAATACACCCATTCCTGTAGTTATAATACACACATTACTGGTAGTTATAGTAATACACAAACTTACTGTAGTTTATAGAATCACACCTTACTATGATAAAACCGTTATATAAGTTTATAGTAATACACCATATACTGTAGTTTGGAATAAACACATTCTGTTATGATAATAACACATACTGTAGTGGATAATCCACATCCTGTAGTGTATAGTAATTACACACATGTCGTTTATAGTAATCACACACTTTAGTAAAAATCATGTATGTTATAGAATAACAACATCTGTAGTTATAGTAATACAACCCATTATTGTATATATAACTCACTATTATAAATACACATTAACTGGTAGTTATAGTACTACACACATTAATGTTGTATATAGTATACACACATACTGTATTATATCGTAATACACACATATATTGTATTTATAGTAATACACACATACTGTAGTTATGATAATAAACACATCCGTGTAGTATAATAATCACATTACTGTAGTTATAGTAATACACAAACTGATTTATAGTAACCCTTGTATAGTTCACCTGTGCTTTATGAAGATACACATATTACTGTGTATATTATATAAGACACATTACTGTAGTTATATCTCAACATTACTGTTTATGAAAAATACTTATGTGTAATACACACCTTACTGTAGTAAAACACGTGAGTATAATAACACATTACTGCAGTATGATCACTAGGTTATGATAAAACCATACTTAGTTCAAACCTCTGTATTAAATAAAATGGTAGTTAATAAACACCAGTACTGAACTGTATAAATAAGAGTATAGATCTTGTAAGTAAACACACATACTGTATATAGAATTAAAACATCACGTACGTTAATTCAGATTACTTATTATATACACATGACTGTTAGTTATGATAATAACACATTACTGTGGTATTAGTAATCACCAATTATGTAGTATATAATACACCATTACTGTAGTTATATGATATAAACACATCACTGTAGTTATACATGTATATAAACACACATACTAGTATGTTAGATATACAACCCATAATGTAGTCTATAGTAATACACACATTACTTAGTATTAATTAGTAATATATAACACATTACATGTAGTGATGATAGTAACTACCACATGATGTAGTTTATAGTAATACACACACTTACTGTAGTTATAATTTAGTTATAATAAACACACTTACTGTAGTTGAGTCACTAGTATATGGTAAAAAACACATTATAGTTGAATATAGTTATGGTATAACACATTAACTGTAGATATTGATAATAAACACATTACTGTCAGTTATGTAATAAACACAATTACTGTAGTTTATGTAATAACACATTCTGTAGTTATGATATAAAACACATCTTAGATATAAACTTACTGTAGTTATGGTAATAAACACATTACGTTAGTTATGAGTAATAAACACATTCGTATAGCTGATACATTATGTGTTTAGTAAACACATTACTGTAGTTATATAATACACACATATCGTGTCTATAGTATACATACACGTATTATTGTAGTAGTAGTTATGGTTATAATTAACACACTTACGTCAGTTATGATATAATACACATTACATAGTTAGGATAAAACATTACTGTAGTTTGGTAAAAACCATTTACGTAGTTTAAAATACACACATACTGTGAGTATATAATAAACAACATTACTGTAGTTATGTAATAACACATTCGTATTATTATAACCGGATTAGAAAACACATTACTGTAGTTGGATGCTAATAAACACATACTGTAGTATATAGTAAAACCACATACGTAGCTTATAATTCATTACTGTTAGATATGAGATAAAACATACTGTAGTTGTGATTAACTACACCATTACTGAGTAGAATTACTTGTATAGTATGATCAAATTACTGGTATTAATAACAGTATTAGTTAGAATAATACAGACACATTACTGTAGCTTATGATATAAAAACACATTACTGTAGTATGGCCTAATACAACACATTACGTAGTTTGATAATACACATTGCTGTAGTTATGATACGTTGTAGATAATAAAACACATTAGTATGGTAAACCAGTATGTTTATGATAATAAACACTACTTGAGGGAGTTGGTCGGATTATGATAATATACCCCATTACTGTACGTTTATGATAAGAAACACATTACTGTAGGTTCTGCTACTAACACCCATTACGGTAGTTCTGTAAAAACCAAGTTACTGTAGTATGGTTATGAGCATAACCATTACTGTAGGTTGATTATGGATATAAACATATACTGTAGTTATGATAATAAACACTTACTGTAGTTATGATAATAAACATCATTATGTAGCTTATGGTAATTACACACATTACTGATTATGTAAACATATATGATAGGTTAATAACACACATTCCTGTAGTTATATAATAAAATTACTGTAGTTTATGAAGTAAAACATACTGTAGTTATGAGTAATATAACACATTACTGTAGTGTTAGTACTAGTAAGTAATCAACACATACTGTAGTTATAGTAATACACAATTACTGTAGTTATAGTACACATACTTATATAACAAAATTACTGTAGTTATTGTAACACAATTACTGTAGTTATGGAATACCACATTACTGTAGTTAATGATAATATCACACATTACTGTAGTTTATAGTAATACATTCACACCTTACGTGTATTTATAGTAATACACACATATTTTAGTTATGTATAAAACTAGGTTATAGTAATACACACATTTACTGTAGGTTGTACTACACACATTGACGTAGTATAAATACACACCTTACTAGTATTGAGTAAATATAGTTAAGAATACACCATTACTGTAGTTATGTAATACACACATTACGTTAGTTATCGTAATACCAAACATTACTGGTAGTTAGTAAGTAACAACATACGTAGTGATAGTATACAACACATTACTGTAGTTATAGTAATACAACAACATTACTGTAGTGTATAGTAATGACACACATTACTGAGGAGTATATACAACAACGACGATCACATTACTGCTGTGTAGTATAACCATACTATATACCAACACATTACATGTAGTTATAGTAATACACCCTACTGTTAGTTCATTAGTAATACACACATTACGGTAGTTATAGTATACACACATTTACTGTATTATAGTAATACCACCACATTAACTGTGTTTAGTCATACACACAATCGTAGTAGTAAGTAAACATATGAGTATAGCTTACACACCATTACTGTAGTATTAGTAATCTACACCAACACTTACTGTTAGTTATAGTAATACACACTCGTAGTATAAACAACTTCTGTAGTTATAATCCCATAGTATATAGAATCCACATTACCTGTAGGTATGATATAGAAAAGGGTATTGTGCAGGAGTGCTGTGCTATTTCCAAAAACTTTTTAACAAACTTTTCCTAAAATATCTAAAACCTCCATTTACCGGAAATTACATTGGGTTGCGTGGGTTGATTAATGGGTATATTATCTCTCTGTTATCATTTTTTATCAAGCAGCTCTGTTAATTATATTTATCCTGGTGCTATTTTGCAAAAGGAAGGATTGTCGCAGTCCCAACTCGGCATAACCAGGAAATAAGTCATTGGATGTGTAATTGGTAACGAAAGTGACTACTTGGGACAGATCTCTTTGCATATATATTAACCTTTTCTGGTCTTCATTCCAATGTGAGTAACACACTGAAAGTGAAATAAAATGTAAAATACACAAAAGGTTAAAATATATGGCAGAGCACTTTCCACATTTACTTTAACTTATGTTGAGCATTTTTTCTCCTTTAAAAACAGACACACCTAATCATCGCAGATAGGGACTATGAGTGTCACATTGGGCAGAATGGGAATGGGGGCATGGCTAGAGACTGTGTGTCAGCGACACTCCTTAGGGTAACGTCTTAGGAAGTAGGCTGGTGATATATTTAGATACAAACACTCATGTATCTAAATGAGATCAGATATGAAAGAGCAGCGGAGATAAAGCTTGTAAATAATGGTAACAGCAGAAAAAGTTTGTTTTGCTGAGTACGCTGCCCCTTTCAGTTTCAGCTTAATAGCAGTGCAAAACCTTTCTTATATACTCCTTATAATAATACTAAATAATACATCTCCCCCTCTTGTTTTAGTGATGTAAGTTTTTTCAAAAAAATAAACCAAGAGTACTGATTTGGTCAAAGCACGCTTAGGGGAAATATAATATTGCACTCCTACTTTTACCCGCCGTGCCCCCCACCCCCCCTTCGCCCCCTCTTTGGTTTTACCCAAGGTGGAACTTAAGCCCAGGAAGCAAGTCGGCAATAAAAAGCCAGGGAGCATTGGTTTTGGTAAATGTCCAGCAGTGATGAGGACATCATTTTATAGGGGCTTTTCAGTAAGACAAACTCATGCAGGTCATTTATATTTTAGCTTTACTCCACCTTGGAAAGTACCGTCGTTTCTTTAATATGTTTGACAATAAATTACCCGCAATTAGTTACACCACCAATTTATTTTCTAAACTTTTCCCGTAACCACCATATTAAACATGGATTTCCCCAAGATAGAGCTGTCATTCACCATTATTTGTTTGGACTGAATGTACTGAAGGTTCCCACTACGGACTCAGAAATTTCATTGTTTTCATTTAGCATTATTTATGAGTACAACCCGGTTAATAAGTTCAAATAATCCTGGTACTTCTCCTTCTTCTGTAAAGAAAGTCTCGAGAGATGAAGAAATTCTAATGCGAACTCTCTTAGCACATTGTTTAGCTGTTGGCATTGAACGATGACAAACTTTATATGTTAAGGTTTTATTAATCCACACTAGTGGAGGGCAACTAATTACCAAGAGTTAATACTAGAAACAAAATATAATACCAGTGCACATGAGAGATTGCCGAACTTGGGAAATCTGTTCTGCTGTCAGATTCACGGAGAAAAAAATGAAAATCCACACGCAGATCCTTAAAGTCAATGGAAGTTAATAACCAAAATTCCTGCCGCTTTATGGTATAAGGGTGGAGGTCCACCTGAAATGTTGCCTGTTCTCACATGCGGGTGATAAAGAGAACAATTTTTTGGCAACAGACTTTGGTGTATCCTACTGCAGTTTGTTTTTTGTGATTATAACTGTGAGCAGCCCAGGTGGCAGGAACCAATTTGGAGGAGTTATTCAATAACCCTGTGGTTTAATGAATTGATGGTATAAACAGCAATGGAAACTTACTGTTCATTTTGGAATTTCCAATGTGGTTTGGAAAAATTCGAAAAACGGAATTCCGGTAAATCCCCGTGGATCTCGAAAATCCGCCTTGGAACCGAGTTCCGATCCACATTCTGGTCCATCTTTAATGCACATCTATTTCGATTCAAATGCATACATTGTGTACATGAGGTACCGTACCAAAGCGTATCTACAGTGTAACGGAGCAGCGTCCCCATTTTGGGATTCAGTAACACACACTATTAGGTTAAAGAGTGTTTAACCTAAGTGGCGATTGCTCCAAATGCAGTCTTTGATGACCCTAGACATCGATACAGTTGGTAGACCTTTTTTGTTTGTTTGGTTTTGAATACTCCACAGCCATCTCGCTCTTTATTGCCTCCACTAGGCAATTGTACTGAGCCGTAACGTCCTCAGTGCATAGTGAATGGGATTTACCCATTCTGAGCTATCTTTGATGTTAAAGTTTCATGTCTTAAAGATCGTTAACGGTTTGGTACTAGCTTGTGGCAGTTGCACACATAACCGACATTTGCTTTCGTTACATACCCTATTTGTGTTTAAAAATCCTTATTTCACATCCCAGCTCTTATGTTCTCTGCAGTGTCTGTTCAAAGTTCAGAAAAGTGAAGAGTAGGAGCTTCAGTGTGTATCCGGACCCTGTTAGTCCTTCTTAATAAGGACTCTTGTCAAGAGCATGGGAGCCCTTCCCCTCCCTTACTCCCTCTCCCTCCAGATCCTTCTCCATGTTCTTTTCTGTAGTGTATGGGGATGTGGCTAAAGTGTTGTGTGGAGGAAGCCCCCACCCCAAAATCTATCTTTTCTGAAGCTATTTAAGCTATTAAGTAGTTTCTAGTGAAAGTGGTGAGTATTCAAGTATTCGAGTATTCTACTTTAAAAGAACAGTAAAGAGTCTTTTGTTTTTGGTTACGCTCTCCAATCACAATAAAAGATAGAAAAGAAGATAAATGAATTAAGATCAGTTGTTTTAAAAAATGCTTATCTACGTTAAAGGATATTACACCGTAATAAAAGCATTAGGTTAAAAGTGGCAAGCTGTGGCTTTAATCTAGTTGGCAACAAAAAAAAATATTTTATCCCCCCCACAAGCCAACCTTATTCTTCAAATTCAGCAGGGTTTTAAAGGAAATGTCCCCTCCTAAAGAAAAGATTTACCTTTATGTAGTTCAGCCCCACAACTCCCCATTTTCATTTTACTTAAACCTGGGAGCATCTTTGAAAGATTTAAGCAAAAAAAAAAAAAAAAAAGGGGGGTTTGTGGGGTTGAACTACGTGAGGTAAAATTTTTCTTAGGAGGGTGGACTAGCCTGCAGGGGACCTGGATGCTCCCCCTTTGGCTCCGGGCCCCATTGCAACTGCTATGTTTGCTATAGTGATTCCTACGCCCCTGACATCACAGATAACAGTTTTAGCCAGAAAAGCCCTCCTCTATACTTCTGTAACTTTGGATATACTGAAGCTAAAAGCATGATCATGAGTGCCCTTTTTAATAAAGGCCACTTGTATGGAGACCTTGTGGTTAGAAGGCTTTTCATTCATGTGATCACAGTAATGTATACTAAAACCCTTTTGTTTATAATATATGCAGTGTGCAGATAATATGATATTGGTTTTTATGAAGAAGTGAGTAAGAAGCTAGATTCAGGCACAGCAGTGGATGTGGTATATTTGGATTTTGCAAAAGCTTTTGATACTGGGCCACATAGGCGACCAATGTATAAACCGTGGACTGTTGGCCTTGAAGAAAACATTTGTTCATGGATAGAGAACTGGTTATTGGACCGCAAACAGAGAGTGGTGGTAAATGGAGCTACATCTATGTTGGCTTAAGTTCTAAGCGAAGTGCCTCAGGGTTCTGTACTGGGGTCGCTTCTGTTTAATCTGTTTATAAATGACTTAGAAGGGGGCATTGAGAGCAAGGTCTCTGTATTTGCTGATGACACTAAACTATACAGAGCTTTGGAAACTTCCAATGAAGTGGTGGTAAATGGAGCTACATCTATGTGGGCTTAAGTTCTAAGCAAAGTGCCTCAGGGTTCTGTACTTGGGCCGCTTCTGTTTAATCTGTTTATAAATGACTTAGAAGGGGGCATTGAGAGCAAGGTCTCTGTGTTTACTGATGACACTAAACTATACAGAGCTTTGGAAACTTCCAATGATGTGCAAGTGCTGCAAGCAGACCTAGATAGATTATCAAAATGGGCAGCAGAATGGCAGATGAGATTCAATGTTGATAAATGTAAGGTGATGCATTTGGGATTTAATAATCCCTGTGCCACCTAATCCATAAATAACTCTGTGCTAAGTGCATCTGTAATGGAAAAAGATTTGGGGGTTCTGGTAGTGTTGATCCAAGAAATGTCAGTCTTGATGAACCTCTGAACATCGATACAGTGGGTAGACCTTTTTTTTTTTCGGTTTGGTTTTGAATACCCACACAGCCATTATCGCTCTTTATTTGCCTCCACTAGGCAATGTACTGAGCCGTTAACGTCTCGCAGTGCATAGGAATGGGATTACCCATTGACAACTGTGATGTTAAAGCTTCATGCTTTAAAGAACGTTAACGGTTTGGTACATAGCTTGTGCGGTTGTCACGACATACCGACCATTTGCTTTCTACATGACCCTTATTTGTGTTTTAAAAATCCTTATTTCACATCCCAGACTCCTTATGTTCTCTGAGTGTTGTTCAAAGTTCAAAAGTGAAGAGTTAGGAGCTTGTCAGTGGTTTATCCGGACCTGTTATTCCTTGTCTTAATAAGGACTCTTGCAGAGCAGGACGCCCTTCCCCTCCCTTACTCCCTCCACCATCCAGAATCACTTCTCCAATGTTCTTTTATGTAGTGTTAGTGGGGAGTGCTACAAGTGTGTGTGTAGATAGGAAGGCCCCCCCCCAAAAATCTATCTTGTCTGAAGCCTATGTACTTTCAGTAGTGCAAACGTTTTTTCTAGTGAAGTGGGTGAGTATTCATATAGTATCTACTTTAAAGAACAGATAAAGATCATTTTGTTTTTTGGTTACGCTCCAATCACAGAAAAAAGATTAAAACATAGAAAAAGAAGAAGAAATTAAGATCATTTGTTTTAAAAAATGCTTATCTACGTTAAAGGATTATACACACCGTAAATAAAAGCCATTAGTTAAGTGACAAGCTGTGGCTTTAAATTAGTTGGCACACAAAAAAAAATATTTTATCCCCCCCAGAGCCAAACCTTTAATTTCTTCTTCAAATTCAGCAGGGTTTTTTTAAAGGAAGATTGTCCACTCCTAAAGAAAAAGATTTACTCTATGTAGGTCAGCCCCACAATCCCCATTTTCATTTATACTAACCTGGAGCAATCTTGAAAGATTTAAGCAAAAACAAAAAAAGGGGGGTTTGTTGGGGTTGACCTACGTGAGGTAAAATTTTTCTTAGGAGGGTGGACTAGCCTCAGGGACGGCCGTACTCCCCTTGGCTCCGGCCCCATTTGCAAACTGCTATAGTTTTTGCATGGATTACCTCGCCCCTGACCACACGATAACAGTTTTAGCCAGAAAAGCCCTCCTCTATGACTTCTGTAAGCTTTGGATATACTGAGCTAAAAGATGATCATGAGGTCCCTTTTTAAATAAGGCCACTTGTATGGAGACCTTTGTGTCTAGAAGGCTTGTCAGTTCATGTTGCATCACAGTAATATACTAAAACCCGTTTGTTATAATATATGCAGTGTGCAGAATATGATATTTGTTCTTTATGAAGAAAGTGAGTAAGAATGCTAGATCAGGCCCACAGCAGTGGATGTGTGTATATTTGGATTTCAAAAGCTTTGATACTGGGCCAACATAGGCGACTAATGATAAAGTGGACGTTATGGCCGCAAGAAAACTTTGTTCTATGGATAAGTAGGAACTGGGTTTTATGGACCGCAAAAAGAGAGTGGTGGTTAAATGGAGGCTACATCAATGTTGGCTTAAGTTCTAAGACAAGTGCCTCAGGGTTCTGTACTTTGGGTCGCTTCTGTTTAATTGTTATAAATGACTTAGAAGGGGGCATGTATGAAGAGCAAGGTCTCTGTATTTCTGATGACACTAAACTAATACAAGCTTTGGGAAAACTTCCAATGATGGTGCAAGTGCTGCAAGCAGGACCCTAGATAGATTCATCAAAATGGGCAGCAGTAATGGCAGATGATGATCAATGTTGATAATGTAAGGTGATGCATTTGGTATTAATAATCCCTTGTGCCACTAATCCATAAAAATCTCGTGTTAAGTACTATCGCAGTAGAAAAAGATTTGGGGGTTTGGGTAGATAACAGACTTAGGCCATAGCAAACATGCCAGGTAGCAACGGCTAAGTCTAGCAAATATTGTCTTGTTAAAGAGGAGGATAGATTCAAGAGAAAAATATTATTCCCCTTTTACAAGGACACTGTAAGGCCTCATTTGGAATGCGGTCTAGTTTTGGAATCCGCATATACAAAAGGGACATCTTGGAAATTGAGGCAGTTCAGATAAGGGCAACTAATTATAAGGTGAATGAGGGGCTCGAATATGCAGGCAGATTAGACAGTTAGGGCTGTTACAATTGGAGAAGAACGGCGTTTGCGTGGGGACATGATAACCGTATACAAAATATTAATGGGCCATACAATGACTCTCTGGTGCATTGTTCACTAAAGGTCATATCAGAGGACACGTGGACATTCTCAAGGTTGGAAGAAAAGAATTTCATCTTCAGGTTAGGAGGGTTTCTTTACAGTGACAAATTGAATTGGGGTGAAACTGTGGAACTGTCTTCCAGCAGATGTGGTAATGGCAGGTTCATTGAATAGCTTTAAAAAAGGCCTGGATGTTTCTAAAACTAAACAATATTGAGAACTACTGTATTAATACATATAGATCTGGTTGATCCAGGGATACTTCCGATTAGCGTTTGGAGTCAGGAAGGAATTTTTTCCCCCTTTTAGCTGGTTTTTTGCCTCCTCTGGATCACTGTAGGGTTAGGTTAAAAAAAATATATATATATAAAAAGGGTGACT
>JAACNH010000587.1:152061-173924 GCA_019447015.1 Hymenochirus boettgeri | reverse complement strand
TTCCTTGTTTATCCTGACCGTCTGAGTGTAACTTTACAAGCCTATAATTTAAGAGCTCTGCTAAATACGGAGTAACCCTTTACATTTTAGAAACGGCGATTAAAGGAAAAGCAGGTGGCATATCGGATTAAAGATTCACAAGGCAGGAACAATATACAACAAGGCAATGCAGGTTCAGTTACCTAAAAAGAAGGCACTATACAGGTTCCACACCTAGAGGAGGAATAAGAGGGCGGGCGGACCATAAAGGTGAAATCCATGACCTTACAAACGTTGGATTGGTGGCACAAATGGATCGGATATTAAATCTATGGTCCAGGGCACAATTTCTATTTGCTCCATTTCTCAGCACAATACTGAACTAGTGAAAATACCACATTGTCCCCAGACACACAGAGGAGGCCATCATTCTGGGATTAGACAGCCACATAATGTCTACTCACCTCTGGGTGGAGGAACATTGAGAATTTCTGGCTTGTCTGGGAGTAATGATCCCTGATTCACCAATAGGGGCTCCTCCTCCTGCTTTATCCATAAAGACAACTGTGGGTTGAACACGGCAGAACCTGGCAGAAAAACATATAGTGTTAGTGCAGACAATGATAATTATATTACGTTACTCTAGGGGTCTATTTGATTGGTGGTACAGGATGTGTTAGTGTAACCAATGATAATTATATTACGTTACTCTAGGGATCTATTTTGATTGGTGGTACAGGATGTGTTAGTGTAACCAATGATAATTATATTACGTTACTCTAGGGTCTATTTTGATTGGTGGTACTGACAATGACAATATTTCTTGTGCTACTCACTAGAATCTCCGCTAAACTCTTCCTCCACTTCTCTGGGCTCTTCCTTCTCCTTCCGGTTGAAGGTCTGACTTCCCTTCTCATTCATGGCTTCTTCCATTTTAATTCTCAGTAATATATCTGGTTTGACCTGGGGAAATCCTACCAGGGAATCAGAAGGTTTATTAAGTCCGTATTTACCTGGGATAAAATCTGTGCCCCACAGTACAAGACTGCCTTACCTTGAGATTTAATGTCTGCACCCTTCGTATCATAGCAAGGCTCCTCGGACTGTTGTACCTTCACCAGAATACCAGGGTTGGCAATCTCATAACCTACGGGTAGGAAAAGCAATAAGCAATAGACGGAGACGTGAATACATAACGCTACGTAACCAGCACTGCGGCATTGGTTTCAGGAAGCAGGTTTAACGTACCTAGTGCTGTAAGGGCCCCATGGATTTCCTTCATCACATTCTTGTAAAGTTGCTTCTGCCAGTCTGCCAGCAGCTCCCACTGGCGAGAGGAAAAGTAAACAGCCACATCATGAAACGTTACTGTGCCCTAGAGGTGGAAAGACGGAAAAAGAAAATAAGTTTAACAAAAGGCGAAACAACAAATCCAGCAAACAAACGGTGCCCAAAGTGGCGTAAAAGTCTTCCAAGGTATCCGTGTCACAACAGAAAGACGTAGTTCAACGTGAAAGCACACACTGCAATTGTGATATTGAACCAGCCGGTGCTTCATAGTGACAATTACATCAATAGGATACCAAAGGCAACGATGAATGAACTATATACACAGTAGATTTACATATGATTAGTGTGATTGCAATACATTGAAAATGAATATAGAGCTTGTTTTAAAAAAGAAGAAAACATGTTCTCTATGGCCTGATTAGACACAGAAACGAAATGGATTAAAGGTATAGTATAGTATAATACAGTATAGTACAGTACAATACAGTGTAGTATAGTATAGTACATTACATTACAGTATAATAGTGTAGTATAGTATAGTATAATACAGTATAGTACAGTACAATACAGTGTAGTACAGTATAGTATAATACAGTATAGTACAGTACATTACAGTATAGTATAATACAGTACAGTATAGTACAGTATAGTATAGTACAGTATCGTTTAGTACAGTATAGTACAGTACATTACAGTACAGTATAGTATAATACAGTATAGTACAGTACAGTACAGTATAGTATAATACAGTATAGTATAGTATAGTATAGTACAGTATAGTACAGTACATTACAGTACAGTATAGTATAATACAGTATAGTACAGTACATTACAGTACAGTATAATAGTGTAGTACAGTACAGTGTAGTATAGTACATTACAGTACAGTATAATAGTGTACTATAGTATAGTACAGTGTAGTATAGTACATTACAGTATAATACAGTATAGTACAGTATAGTACATTACAGTACAGTAAAATACAGTGTAGTATAGTATAGTACAGTACAGTACAGTACAATACAGTGTAGTATAGTATAATACAGTATAGTATAGTACAGTATAGTATAATACAGTGTACTATAGTACATTACAGTACAGTACAATACAGTGTAGTATAGTATAATACAGTATAGTATAGTACAGTATAGTATAATACAGTACAGTACAGTACAGTACAGTACAGTACAGTACAATACAGTATAGTACAGTACAGTATAATACAGTGTAGTATAGTACATTACAGTACAGTACAATACAGTGTAGTATAGTATAATACAGTATAGTATAGTACAGTATAGTATAATACAGTGTAGTTTAGTACATTACAGTACAGTATAATAAAGTGTAGTATAGTACAGTATAGTACAGTATAGTACAGTACAGTATAGTACAGTATAGTACAGTACAGTACAGTACAGTAAACTACAGTACAGTATAGTACAGTATAGTACAGTACAGTATAGTATAATACAGTGTAGTATAGTACAGTATAGTATAGTACAGTACAGTATAGTATAATACAGTGTAGTACAGTACAGTATAGTATAGTATAGTACAGTATAGTATAGTACAGTACAGTACAGTATAATACAGTGTAGTATAGTACAGTATAGTACAGTACAGTATAGTACAGTACAGTATAGCACAGTATAATACAGTACAGTATAGTACAGTATAGTATAGTACAGTATAGTACAGTATAGTATAGTACAGTATAGTACAGTACAGTATAGCACAGTATAATACAGTACAGTATAGTACAGTATAGTATAGTACAGTATAGTATAGTACAGTATAGTGCAGTATAATACAGTATAGTATAGTATAGTACAGTATAGTACAGTACAGTATAGCACAGTATAATACAGTACAGTATAGTACAGTATAGTATAGTACAGTACAGTATAGTACAGTATAGTATAGTACAGTATAGTACAGTACAGTACAGTACAGTATAATACAGTACAGTATAGTACAGTATAGTATAGTACAGTATAGTGCAGTACAGTATAGTACAGTACAATGCGGTGTAGTACAGTACAGTATAGTATAATACAGTGTAGTACAGTACAGTATAATACAGTACAGTATAGTATAATACAGTACAGTATAATAGTGTAGTATAGTACAGTATAGTACATTACAGTACAGTACAATACAGTGTAGTACAATATAGTATAGTATAATACAGTATAGTATAGTACAGTACAGTACAGTATAGTACAGTATAGTACAATATAGTATAGTATAATACAGTATAGTATAGTACAGTATAGTATAATACAGTGTAGTATAGTACATTACAGTACAGTACAATACAGTGTAGTATAGTATAATACAGTATAGTATAGTACAGTATAGTATAATACAGTGTAGTATAGTACATTACAGTACAGTACAATACAATGTAGTATAGTATAATACAGTATAGTATAGTACAGTATAGTATAATACAGTGTAGTATAGTACATTACAGTACAGTATAATAGTGTAGTATAGTATAGTACAGTACAGTATAATACAGTGTAGTTTAGTACATTACAGTACAGTAAAGTGCAGTATAGTATAGTACAGTATAGTATAGTACAGTACAGTACAATAGTGTAGTATAGTATAGTACACTAAAGTACAGAATAGTACAATACAGTATAGTATAGAACACTAAAGTACAGTATAGTACAGTATAGTATAGTACAGTACAGTAAACTACAGTATAGTATAATACAGTGTAGTATAGTACACTAAAGTACAGTATAGTATAATACAGTATAGTACAGTACAGTATAATACAGTATAGTACAGTATAATACAGTATAGTACAGTACAGTATAGTACAGTATAGTACAATGCGGTGTAGTACAGTGCAGTATAGTATAATACAGTACAGTACAGTATAATATAGTATAATACAGTATAGTACAATACAGTGTAGTACAGTACAGTATAGTATAATACAGTACAGTATAATAGTGTAGTATAGTACAGTATAGTACAGTACAATACAGTGTAGTATAGTATAATACAGTATAGTACAGTATTAATACAGTGTATAGTATAGTATAATACAGTATAGTACAGTACAATACAGTGTAGTATAGTATAATACAGTATAGTATAGTACAGTATAGTATAGTATAGTATAATACAGTATAGTACAGTACAATACAGTGTAGTCTAGTATAATTACAGTATAGTATAGTATATACAGTAAGTATAGAGTAATACAGTACGTATAGTATAGTATAGTATAATACAGTATAGTACAGTACAATACAGTGTAGTATAGTATAATACAGTATAGTACAGTATAGTATAGTATAATACAGTATAGTATAGTATAATACAGTACAGTATAGTACAGTATAGTATAATACAGTATAGTACAGTACAATACAGTGTAGTATAGTATAATACAGTATAGTATAGTATAATACAGTACAGTATAGTATAGTATAGTATAATACAGTATAGTACAGTTCAATACAGTGTAGTATAGTATAATACAGTATAGTATAGTACAATACAGTGTAGTATAGTATAATACAGTATGGTATAGAACAATAAAGTACAGTACAGTATAGTTTATATCGTCTCCCAGCAACCCCCACAGAACCGGAGGACTGTCCAGAAGACTAAACACAGGTCCTGTATAATATCATTATAATAAACGTCTGACAAGGTCCAAAGATTAATACAATGTTCCTTCATTCACTCTGAGAAATGTCATAGACATATCACCTTAAACCAATCCCTAAACCAGGGAACCACCCTTAATAATACCATGTCACATGTACATAACCAAACAAAGCTGGGCGGAAAGGCACTAAGGATGATGGGATTTGTAGGCTCCTCACTCACAACCACGAGTACCTTATTGTCCAATGTAGTTCACCAAAATTGCAAATGATGATGTTCCAAATAATGCGGGTATCGAATACGGAAGGGTATCGGGACTTACACTTAGTTACGAAAGTCTCCACAGCCTTCTGGCGGCCACGGCAGATATGTCCCCTTTAGCACTAGGTATATGACACACTTCGCCTGTCCCAGACACTCCCATTCATTTCTGGAGCTGGTGCTGCTCCCATATAATCTCTCATGGCGCTCTGTGCTGTACAACAACACAGTTCACTTAATCTTCACCCCCCCACCTCCGTTATACATTCCCCTGCACACTTCACGAGTTTCTAATCAAAGCAGTATCCTCGGTGTATCCTCTCATACTCACAACCTTGATACGATTCCTGTTTGACAGTGTCTTCCGGCATCCAGAGTTGCGAGCTCCTCTAACTCCATTGGCCCTTCCCCAGCAAGAAACACAAACCCGACGCGCGTTTCGCGCCCCTTTCCGGACGCTTCGTCAGGGTGTTGCGTCACTCTTTCCAGACTCCTTATATTTCATTTCTTAAAGATGATACCACCCTCCATTGTTTAACATCAGTATAATCTTGTTCCCCATAATACAAACTGATTCAGAATCAGTATACACCATGGCTTCATCATTTAGTCCCAGCGGAGTCAAAGTTTTCAAAATGGTATCCATTTGTTTCCACCTGAAGCAACCTTTTATTTACATTATTCCCTCCTCTCTCTCTCCCCCATTCTGACAGTTTCTATTCCCACAAACTTTAAGCCTTTAAAATTCCTCCCTGATTTTTTTCATATACATGTTTAGCAATGGAAACAAACAACAGTGTTAGAGGCTCTCGACGAGGGGTTGGGGGAACACAGCGTTCTTTTATGGCTCAGGTATGTAGATGACATACTGATGCTTGGGGAAGGTAGCGCTGTTGAACTTAAAAACTTTTTGGATAGCCTAATTTTAACTCAGCACTACCCAATGACCACATATTCCCATTCGGTAATATATATTTTGTATTTAACATATAGGGACACATATTGCATCTTCCACATGCTCCATTCCCATTTTTATTTTTGTCTTTTCCTAGACCACAGACTCCCAGCCATTTTTCCAACGGGTTGTTATTACGTACATAGTGGCTGGGACTTAGTCTACCTTTCAAGCTCTTTGCTCTTTTCGCAGTCATACTTGGATAATGACCCACTTTATTTTCAATATTGTATCATTGTAACCAGTGCCAGTGTTTATTTAAGATTTCTCGTATTTCCTGCCACTGTTGGTTATACCTAGTAATTACTCTGAGTTTGGAGTCTCTCGTGGTCTTATTACGGTGTGTTAACAATCCTTCTCTGGGGTGGGCCAAGCTCTCCTGATTCCCTTCTTAATAAGAGAATTTGAGTAACCTCTTTCCCTAAATCTCTCACTCATTCCTCTGCTTGATTGAGAAATCACTGTCCAGGCTACAATTTCTCTACGCAATCTTAGGAATTCTCCCACTGGGTGGCTTTATTTGATTAGGGGGGTGGTGACTATCTGCACGTTAGACAGCATTTCGGATGTGTTTTTCTATACCCCTTGGTTATCACCTTCCCTGCTTTCTTACATATATCAATATCCAAAAGTTCATCCTTTCTGAGCTCCCATCCAAAGTTAGTTTGATGTTGCTAGAGTTAACTTAAGGCTAATCCACAAAGTTTTTAAGTTCACAGCGCTCCCTTTCCAAAGCATCAGTATGTCATCTACATACCTGACCCATAAAGAACGCTGTTTCCCCAACCCCTCGTCGATAGCCTCTAAACACTGTTGTTTGCAAACATGTATATGAAAAACATCATGGAAATTTTAAAAGTTTGTGGGAATAGAGGGGGAGAGAGGAGGGAATGTAATAAAAGGTTGCTTCAGGTGGAAACTAAATGGATTACCCGCTGGGACTAATGATGATATTCAATTCTCATGTTTTTTGTGAATATATGTAATAGGCTTGTACATTGGGAGAGTAAGCCATGGTGTATACTGATTCTGAATCAGTTGTATTATGGGAACAAGATTTACTGGTTTAAACAATGAGGGTGGTATCTCTTTAAGAAATGAAAATATAAGGAGGTACTGGAAGAGTGACGCAACACCCTGACGAAGCGTCTGGAAAGGGCGCGAAACGCGCGTCGGTGTTTTCTTGTCTGCGGGCGGAAGGGCCAATGGAGTTAGAGGAGCCGCAACTCTGGATGCCGGAGACTACTGTCAAACAGGAATCTGTACCAAGGTTTGTGAGTATGAGAGGATCACACCGAGTATACTGCTTTGATAGAACTCTGAAGTGTGCAGGGTAAATGGTATAACGGAGGTGGGGGGCGGTGAGATTAGTGAACTGTGTTTGTGTACAGCACAGAGCGCCATGAGAGATTATATGGAGCAGCACCAGCTCCAGAAATGAATGGAGTGTCTGGGACAGGCGAAGTGTGTCATATACCTAGTGCTAAGGGGACATATCTGCCGTGGCCTCAGAAGGCTGTGGAGACTTTCGTAACTAAGTGTAAGTCCCGATACCCGCATTATTTGGAACATCATCATTTGCAATTTGTATGAGACACTCTACCTTAGCTTCATGATAGGTGAACTACATTGGACAATAAGGTACTCGTGGTTGTGAGTGAGGAGCCTACAAATCCCACATCCTTAGTGCCTTTCCGCCCAGCTTTGTTTGGTATGTACATGTGACATGGTATTATTAAGGGTGTTCCCTGGTTTAGGGATTGGTTTAAGGTGATAGTGTATGACATTTCTCAGAGTGAAATGAAGGAACATTGTATTTATCTTTGGACCTTGTCGACGTTTATTATAATGATATTATACAGGACCTGTGTTTAGTCTTCTGGACAGTCCTCCGGTTCCGTGGGGGTTGCTGGGAGACGATATAGATTATGTGTGTTACTTGCCCTGTAGGTCCCCTTGTATTCAGAGAGTCATTGGAAGATTAATAGGGAGCATTCCATCATTGTTTAATCAGTAAGTACACTACACAAACGTACAGTACAGTATAGTACACTACACGAACGTACAGTAACTAATACAGTATAGTACACTACACTAACGTACAGTATAATACAGTATAACAGTAAGTACACTAACTAACTACAGTACACTACAACTAACGACAAGTACATACGTACATACGTAAACAGTACACTAACGTAATTACACTACATAGTACATACATAACGTACAGTACAATACAGTATATAACACACCTACGTACAGAACAATACAATACCGTACACTACACTAACGTACAGTAGTCAAAATATACCATAACAGTACAGTCACTACACTAACGTACAGTACAGTACAATACAGTACATACACTACACTAACGTACACATTACAGTACAGTACCTAACGTACAGTACAAAATACAGTATAGTACACTACACTAAGTACAGTACATACTAAGACCTACACTAACGTACTACATACAGTATGTACACTACCCTAACGTCATACATACAGTAACCTACACTCACGTACAGTACAGTACAATACGTACAGTACACTACACTACTACAGTACAAGTACAGTAATCACACACTAACGTACAGTACAATCCTACCAGTACACAACTAACTCTAACGTACATACACTTGTACACATAACTACGTACCATACACTAACGTACCAGTACAGTACAACTACAGTAAACAGTAACACTACACTAACGTACAGACAATACAGTATAGTACACCTACACTAACGTACACTACAATACAGTAACAGTACACTACACTAACAGTACAGATACAGTACAGTACACTACATAACACTAACGTACAGTACAACAGTACATACATACAGTACACTACACACCTAGTACAGTACAGTACAATACAGTACAGTACACTACACTACGTACATAACAATACATAACAGTACACTACACTAACGTACAGTACATACAACAGTACACTACAAACCTAACGTACATACAGTACATACGTACAACTACACTAACGTACACAGTACATACAGTAGTACACTACAACTAACTACAATACAGTACATACGTATAGTACACTACACTAACGTACAGTACAGTACAATACAGTATACGTACCTACACTACAGTACATTACAGTACAATACAGTTAGACACTACACTAACACAGTACAGTACAATACAGTATAGTACACTACACACTAACGTACAGTACGTACAATACGTATAGTACACTACACAACGCTCAGTACAGTACAATACAGTTATAAGTACACTACACTACGTACAGTACAGTACAAGTAACAGTACAAAACTACACTAAACGTACAGTACATACAATTACAGTAATATACACTACACTAACGTACAGTAACCAGTACAATAACAGTACACTACACTAACGTACAGTACAGTACAGTACACTACACGTAACAACGTACAGTACATCGTGCGCCAGAAGGCTGTGGAGACTTTCGTAACTAAGTGTAAGTCCCGATTCCCTTCCGTATTCCGATACCCGCATTATTTGAAACATCATCATTTGCAATTTTGGTGAACCATTGGACAAATAGGTACTCGTGTTGTGAGTGAGGAGCCTACAAATCCCATATCCTAGTGCCTTTCCGCCGCTTTGGTGGTTATGTACATGTGACATGGTATTATTAAGGGTGGTTCCCCTGGTTTAGGGATTGGTTTAAGGTGATGATGTCTATGACATTTCTCAGAGTGAATGAAGGAACATTGTATTAATCTTTGGACCTTGTCAGACGTTTATTATAATGATATTATTACAGGAACCTGTGTTTAGTCTTCTGGACAGTCCTCCGGTTCTGGGGGGTGTGGGAGACGATATAAAATATGACATGTACTTTATTGTTCTATACCATACTGTAATATACTATACTACACTGTATTGTACTTATACTATATGTTATACTATACTACACTGTATTGAACTGTTGCTATACTGTATTATACTATACTATACTATACGTTACTGTATATATATTACATATATGTATTATACTATACTACACTGTATTGTACTGTACTATACTGTATTATTATATACTGTACTATTACTGTTATGATTATACTTAATATATATACTGTATATATATACTATACTGTACTAACTGTTATACTATACTTAAACTGTATTACTGTATCTAAGTAATTATACGTATACTATTAACCTATACTGTACTGTATTATACTATACTATTACTGACTTATACTATACTATACTGTTTATACTATACTACACTGTATTGTACTGTACTATACTGTATTATACTTACTGTACTATACTTTACTGTATTATACTATACTATCTGTATTATCATACTATACTGTACTATTACCTGTATTATACTATACTAACTGTAGTTGTACTGTATATACTGTATTATACTATACTACACTGATTGTACTGGACGATACTGTATTATACTATACTATACTGTTACTATACTATACTGTATTACTAATGATACTACACTGTATTGTACTGTACTATACTGTTATTATACTATATACTATACTGTACTTAGCTCATAATGTATTATACTAACTACACTGGATGTACTGTACATAACTGTATATATATTTACTATACTATACTGTACTATACTATATCTGTATTATACTATACTATCACCTGTATGTACTGTACTAACGTATTACTTATACTATACTAAACTGTACTAGACTATACTGTATTATACTATACTACAATGTATTGTACTGTACTATACTGTATTATACTATAATTAACTGTGATTGTACTGTACTATACTGATTATACATACTACACGTATGTACTGACTATACTGTACTATACTACACTATTATTACTGTACTGTATCTATATACTGGATTTGTACTACACTGTATTTGTACTATACTGTATTATATTATTTATATGTACTGTAGTCTGGATTATACTATACTGCATGTACACACCGCAGTGTACTATACTACGTATATAATGGTACTGTTACTATACTGTATTATACTGTACTATACTGATTATACTGTACTGTCCATATACTGATTATACTAATACTGACTTTAGTGTACTATACTACAGTATTATACTATGTAGTTTTACTGTACTGTCTATGACTATACTGTACTGGTAAGATACTGTTAGTGTCTATACTAACTGTAGTATGTACATTTCGTATTTAGTGTACATACTATACTACACCTTATGGTACTGTGACTGTTACATCTACTATACTTGTACTATACTTATACTGCACTTTGACGTGTACTGTATAATGTACTAAACTCAATGTATTATACTGTTACTGTTACTATGACTATACTACACTATTTATACTGTCTGTACATTGTACATATGTCACGTATATACTACTTCTACACTGTTTATTATAACTTTATGTACGATGATGTACTATACTAACTGTATCGTTATACTAGTACTATGCTATCTTATGATACTATTCACGGTAATGTACTGTATAACGTATTCTTAACTGTACCTATAATACACTGTATATTCTATACTACACTGTTACGGTACTTGTAATAGACTTATATTACATTTACTATACTATACGGTTAACTATACTGTACTATACTAGTACTAGTACTGTATATTACTATACTGTGATGTAGATATATACTATACGTATATATATACTTGACTCACTGTTTGTACTGACTGTAATGTATATACTGTACTATACTACACTATATTACTGTACTGTTATACTCTACTGTACTGTATTTATTACTGTCTGTACCTACACTGTAATGATACTATACGTACTGTACTTTACACCGCTTGTACTGTACTATACTATGAACTATACTGTACTATACTATACTTACTATACTGTACTGAGTATACTGTACTGTACTGTAATGATACTTATACTGTACTATACTATACTGGTACTATACTGTCTTACGATACTATACTGTATATACTGTACTGTATATTTACTGTGACTATACGGTACGTGTCTATTTACGGTACTATACATACTTATACTGTATATACTGGCACATCTATCTGGATACTATACTTACGTACTTATGACTCTACTGAATACTGGTACTGTATTATACTGGGCTATACTGTACTGTTACATGACTTTACTATTACTATACTGCTTACTATACTGTTATCTATCTACTGAATATTATGGTAGGTATTATACGTGCATAATTACGTGTAGTACGGTACTGTGTACTATACTGTTTGTTATATACTACATGATGTATTTTTACTGTACTGTACGTACTATTAGTGACTACATAACTATGACTATACTGTAGACGACACGTACATACATCTTATGTAGATAGATACGGTACTATACTAACTGTGATATACTATATCTGTAGATACTATACTGTACTATGTATGATACTGTAGCTATTACTGAGTACTGTACTGAATGACTGTACTTACTGTACTATACTGTACTGTACTGATACTGTTAATATACTGCGACTATACGACCACTTATTAATACTGTACGGTAATGTACTAAACTACATGTGTAATACTATACTGTATATACTATAAGGATTCATTACAATAATACACGGGAGTGTATGTACTGTAATGGTATATACTACGAAAGGGATGACTGATGTAATACTGTATTGTATGTAGTAGTACTGTACTGTATGACGGGATTATAATAGACTTGTATAACTAGATGTAGATACGATAATACACTGTATTGGACGGTACTGAATATATAGTACACTGTATATACGCATACTGTACAACATACTGTATTATAATATACTACACTGTAGTGTACTGTACTGGACTGGAATATTAATATCCTTACACGTATTGTACGGACTGTAATGATATACGTACTATACGGTTTATACGTAATGGATTACACATGGAATATACTATAGGACAATATTATACTGGACTTAAGAAGAACTAACTGGACTGTACTCAAAACGATTATACTGTACTGTAATGGATGTACTATACTGTATGATACTATAAGGTATGTAATGTACGTACTATACGCGTACTTGAAATACATATAGACTGATTATTCTATACGGTACTCTTTTTTTTTTATGTATATACTGTTATATATCACGGTACTGTAATGCGGTACGATATGACTAAACGATACGGTATATACTATAGTATATAATGTACTGTTATACTATACTGTAATGTTTTAATATGTATTTATATATACGTACGCCGTATGTAATGATATACTGTATTATCCTATACTATATACACTACCGACTGTAATGTAATGACTACTAACTACACTGTAGTGGCCTGACTATACTAAATATAATAATGTTATTATAATATATGTACTGTAAGTAGTATAGACGCTATCCTAACGTACTGGCGGTACTGACTTACGCGGCCACGGCAGATATGTCCCCTTTAGCACTAGGTATATGACACACTTCGCCTGTCCCAGACACTCCCATTCATTTCTGGAGCTGGTGCTGCTCCCATATAATCTCTCATGGCGCTCTGTGCTGTACAACAACACAGTTCACTTAATCTTCACCCGCCCCACCTCCGTTATACCATTACCCTGCACACTTCACGAGTTCTATCAAAGCAGTATACTCGGTGTGATCCTCTCATACTCACAACCTTGATACAGATTCCTGTTTGACAGTAGTCTCCGGCATCCAGAGTTGCGAGCTCCTCTAACTCCATTGGCCCTTCCGCCCAGCAAGAAACACCGACGCGCGTTTCGCGCCCTTTCCCCCTTCCGCCCAGCAAGAAACACCGACGCGCGTTTCGCGCCCTTTCCGGACGCTTCGTCAGGGTGTTGCGTCACTCTTCCAGTACCTCCTTATATTTTCATTTCTTAAAGAGATACCACCCTCATTGTTTAACATCAGTATAATCTTGTTCCCATAATACAACCTGATTCAGAATCAGTATACACCATGGCTTCATCATTTAGTCCCAGCGGAGTCAAAGTTTTCAAAATGGTAATCCATTTAGTTTCCACCTGAAGCAACCTTTTATTTACATTCCCTCCTCTCTCCCCCATTCTGACAGTTTCTATTCCCACAAACTTTAAGCCTTTAAAATTTCCCTGATGTTTTTCATATACATGTTTAGCAATGGAACAAACAACAGTGTTAGAGGCTATCGACGAGGGGTTGGGGGAAACAGCGTTCTTTTATGGCTCAGGTATGTAGATGACATACTGATGCTTTGGAAAGGGAGCGCTGTTGAACTTAAAAACTTTGTGGATAGCCTTAATGTTAACTCGAGCACTACCCAATGACCACATATTCCCATTCGGTAATACTATAGATTTTGTATTTAACATATAGGGACACATATTGCATCTTCCACATGCTCCATTCCCATTTTTATTTTTGTCTTTTCCTAGACCACAGACTCCCAGCCACCCTTCCGCCCAGCAAGAAACACCGACGCGCGTTTCGCGCCCTTTCCAGACGCTTCGTCAGGGTGTTGCGTCACTCTTCCAGTACCTCCTTATATTTTCATTTCTTAAAGAGATACCACCCTCATTGTTTAACATCAGTATAATCTTGTTCCCATAATACAACCTGATTCAGAATCAGTATACACCATGGCTTACTCTCCCACTGTACAAGCCTATTTACATATATTCACAAAAAACATGAGAATTGAATATCATCATTTAGTCCCAGCGGGTAATCCATTTAGTTTCCACCTGAAGCAACCTTTTATTTACATTCCCTCCTCTCTCCCCCTCTATTCCCACAAACTTTTAAAATTTCCATGATGTTTTTCATATACATGTTTAGCAAACAACAGTGTTAGAGGCTATCGACGAGGGGTTGGGGGAAACAGCGTTCTTTTATGGCTCAGGTATGTAGATGACATACTGATGCTTTGGAAAGGGAGCGCTGTTGAACTTAAAAACTTTGTGGATAGCCTTAATGTTAACTCTAGCAACATCAAACTAACTTTGGATGGGAGCTCAGAAAGGATGAACTTTTTGGATATTGATATATGTAAGAAAGCAGGGAAGGTGATAACCAAGGGCTATAGAAAAACCACATCCGTAAATGCTGTCTTACGTGCAGATAGTCACCACCCCCCTAATCAAATAAAAGCCACCCCAGTGGGAGAATTCCTAAGATTGCGTAGAAATTGTAGCCTGGACAGTGATTTCCTCAATCAAGCAGAGGAAATGAGTGAGAGATTTAGGGAAAGAGGTTACTCAAATTCTCTTATTAAGAAGGGACTCAGGAGAGCTTGGCCCACCCCCAGAGAAGGATTGTTAACACACCGTAATAAGACCACGAGAGACTCCAAACTCAGAGTAATTACTAGGTATAACCAACAGTGGCAGGAAATACGAGAAATCTTAAATAAACACTGGCACTGGTTAACAAATGATACAATATTGAAAACTAAAGTGGGTCATTATCCAAGTATGACTGCGAAAAGAGCAAAGAGCTTGAAAGGTAGACTAAGTCCCAGCCATTTTTCCAACGGGTTGTTATTACGTACATAGTGGCTGGGACTTAGTCTACCTTTCAAGCTCTTTGCTCTTTTCGCAGTCATACTTGGATAATGACCCACTTTAGTTTTCAATATTGTATCATTTGTTAACCAGTGCCAGTGTTTATTTAAGATTTCTCGTATTTCGACGCGACCTTTTCCAGACGCTTCGTCGGGTGTTGCGTCACTTCCAGTACCTCCTTATATTTTCATTTCTTAAAGAGATACCACCTCATTGTTTTAACCATCAGTATATTTGTTCCCATAATACAACCTGATTCAGAATCAGTATACACCATGGCTTACTCTCCCAACTGTACAAGCCCTATTTCATATATTCACAAAAAACATGAGAATTGAATTATCATCATTTAGTCCCAGGGGTAATCCATTTAGGTTCCACTGAAGCAACCTTTTATTTACATTCCATCCTCTCTCCCCTCTATTCCAACAACTTTTAAAATTTTCCATGATGTTTTCATATATACATGTTTAGCAAAAACAGTGTTAGAGGCTATCGACGAGGGTTGGGGGAAACAGCGTTCTTTATGCTCAGGTATGTAGATGACATACTGATGCTTTGGCAAAGGGAGCGCTGTTGAACTTAAAACATTTGGTGGATAGCCTTAATGTTAACTCTAGCAACTCAAAACTAACTTTGGATGGGAGCTCAGAAAGGATGAACTTTTTGGATATTGATATATGTAAGAAGCAGGGAAGGTGTAACAAGGGCTATAGAAAAACCACATCCGTAAATGCTGTCTACGTGCAGTAGCACCACCCCCCTAATCAAAATAAAAGCCACCCCAGTGGGAGAATTCCTAAGATGCGTAGAAATTGTAACTGGACAGTGATTTCCTCAATCAAGCAGAGGAAATGAGTGAGAGAGATTTAGGGGAAAGAGGTATTCAAATTCTCTTATAAGAAGGGACTCAGAGGGAGAGCTTGGCCCACCCCAGAGAGGATTGTTAACACACCGTAATAAGACCACGAGAGACTCCAAAAACTCAGAGTAATACAGGTATAACCAACAGTGCAGGAATACGAGAAATCTAATACAAACACTGGCACTGGTAACAAATGATACAATATTGAAAACTAAAGTGGGTCATTATCCAAGTATGGACTGCGAAAGAGCAAAGAGCTTGAAAGGTAGACTAAGTCCCAGCCACTATGTACGTAATAACAACCGTTGGGAAAAATGGCTGGAAGTCTGTGGTCGGAAAGACAAATAAAAAATGGGAATGGAGCATGTGGAAGATGCAATATGTGTCCCTATATGTTAAATACAAAATCTATAGTATTACCGAATGGGAATATGTGGTCATTGGGTAGTGCTCGAGTTAACATTAAGGCTATACACAAGGTTTTAAGTTCAACAGCGCTCCCTTTCCAAAGCATCAGTATGTCATCTACATACCTGAGCCTATAAAAGAACGCTGTTTCCCCCAACCCTCGTCGATAGCCCTAACATGTGTTTGTTCCATGCTAAACATGTATATGAAAACATCAGGGAAATTTTAAGGTCTAAAGTTGTGGGAATAGAAACTGTCAGAATGGGGGGGAGGAGAGAGAGGGAGGGAATGTAAATAAAAGGTTCGCTTCAGGTGGAAAAAACTAAGGATTACCATTTTGAAAACTTTGACTCGCTGGGACTAAATGATGAAGCCATGGTGATTACTGATTCTGAATCAGGTTGTATTATGGAACAAGATTATACTGATGTTAAAAATGAGGGTGGTATCTCTTTAAGAAATGAAAATATAAAGGAGTACTGGAAGAGTGACGCAACACCCTGACGAAGCGTCCGGAAAGGGCGCGAAACGCGCGCGGGTTGTTTCTTGCTGGGCGGAAGGGCCCAATGGAGTTAGAGGGGCTCGCAACTCTGGATGCCGGAGATACTGTCAAACAGGAATCTGTATCAGGTTGTGAGTATGAGAGGATCACACGAGTATACTGCTTTGATAGAACTCGGTGAATGTGCAGGGTAATGGTTTATAACGGTAGGTGGGGGGGTGAAGATTAAGTGAACTGTGTTTTGTAAAGCACAGAGCGCCATGAGAGATTATATGGGAGCAGCACCAGCTCCAGAAATGAATGGGAGTGTCTGGGACAGGCGAAAGTGTTGTCATATACCTAGTGCTAAAGGGGACATATCTGCCGTGGCGCCAGAAGGTGTGGAGACTTTCGTAACTAGTGTAAGTCCCGATACCCTTCCGTATTCGATACCCGCATTATTTGGAAACATCATTGCAATTTTGGTGAACTATTGGACAATAGGTATCGTGTTGTGAGTGAGGATCTTACAAATCCCATAATCCTAGTCCTTTCCGCCAGCTTTGTTTGGTTATGTACATGTGACATGGTATTATAAGGGTGGTCCCTGGTTTAGGGATTGGTTTAAGGTGATATGTCTATGCATTTCTCAGAGTGAATGAAGGAACATTGTATTAATCTTTGGACCTTGTCCAGACGTTTATTATAATGATATTATAACAGGACCTGTGTTTAGTCTTCTGGACAGTCCTCCGGTTCTGGGGTTGCTGGGACGTATTAACATACTGTACTGTACTTATTGGTTAACCATACTGTATTAACTATACTAAC
This sequence comes from Hymenochirus boettgeri, assembly GCA_019447015.1. NCBI lineage: Eukaryota > Metazoa > Chordata > Amphibia > Anura > Pipidae > Hymenochirus > Hymenochirus boettgeri. The sequence goes on along the minus strand of JAACNH010000587.1, from coordinate 155,693 downwards.
TGTATTGTACTATACTATATGTATACTATATACACTGTATTGAACTGTACTTACTGTGTATTATACTATACTATACTATACTGTACTGTATATACTATACATACTGATATATATACTACATGTTTTACTGTATATACTGTATTATACTATACTGACTATACTGTACTGTATTATACTATTACTCTGTATTATACTTACCATAAGGTTATTCTGTATTATACTATACAAACTGTATGACTGTACTATACTGTATTATATTAGTACACTTACTACTTATTACTATATTTACTGTATTACTTTCTATACTTAGTTATATACTACACTTATTGTCTGTACTATACTGTATTATAGCATACTGTACTATACTGTACTGTTTTATACTATACTATATGTAATACATACTATACTGTACTATAATGTATCTATTAACTACACTGTAAGTATTTACTCATATGTATTATACTATACTTACACTGTATTGTACTTTACTATACTGTTATTATACTAGTACTACTTACTGATACTATACTATACTGTATTATAATATACTACACGTATGTACTGTATACTGTATTATTACTAACTTAGTACTATATACTGTAAGACTATACTACTGTATGACTGTACTATAATGTATTATACTATACTATCTATACGCTGTACTTACTATTGTTTATACTACTATCCGTTACTGTACTATATGTATATATATACTATCTATACTGTATCTACTACTGTATATACTATACTACACTGTATTGTACTGTACTAACTGTATTATACTATACTACACTGTATGTACTGTACTATACTGTATTATACTATCTACACTGTATTGTACTGTACTATACTGATTACTATACTACACTATTATTACTGTACGGTATTATACTATACTGTTACATACTTACGTATCAGATACCTGTATGTTGTACTATACTGTATATACTTTACTTATACTGTACTAGTATGTATTATACTACTACACTGATGGGTACTTACACGTCATTTAGTACTATACTTGTAATATACTGTACTGTATATACTATACTATACCTGTAGGTATGTACTAGACGGTTAACTTATACTATAACTGTACTAGACTATACTGATTATACTATACTACAATTGTATTTAGTGTACTATTACTTGTATTATACTATTAGTTTACTGTATCTGTGCTGTGACTAATATATACATACTGACACGTAGTACTGACTATATGTACTATACTAACTTAGTTTACTATGTACTTTAGTCGTACTATACTGGAGTACTACACCTTATTTGGTACTGATGACTGTTTTATACTTATTATATGTACTGTACTGGATATACTATACTGCAATTAAACGCAGTCTGTATAATTCGTACGTACTATAATGTGATACTGTTACTTACTGATTATATACTGTACTACTATTATACGTCTGAATACTGTTACATATGTACTTTAGTACTATATACACGTGTATTATCATACTAGTTTACTGACTGTACTATACTATACTGTATTTATACGTATTTAGTGCTATCTATTGTATGTTATTCGTAAGTGTACTATAATACACAGGTATTCTGATATACTGTACCTACTATAACTGTACTATACTTATACTCACTTATTGTACGGTACTGTTAATGTACTTAAACTAACTGTATTATACTGATACTGTACTAGACTATACTACAGTATTATACTATACTGTATATTGTACATACTAACGGTATCTATTACTATACTGTACATACTATACTATAGTTATACTATATACATATTGTCACTTTGTACGTGATGAATGTATACTGTACTATACTACACTGATTATTAGTACTATTACTTACTTACTGTACTGTAGATACTAGCGGTAACTCACTGTAATATGTACGTTACGTAATGTCTATAAGCTACTACTTACTTATGCACTATACTGTTACTATTACTGACGATATATTACTATACATGATACTGTACTATACTGTCTGTACTGATTACTAGTACTATTATACTATACTAGTACACTTATTACTGTTACGAGTTATCACTAGTACTACTATCTACGTACTGTTATTACTGTACGTTATTCACTGTACTGTACCTAATCTGTGAACTATACGGTACTGGTACTTTTTACACCGATCATATGATACTGTACTATACTATGACACCCTATACTGTAACTATCTATTACTGTACTATACTGCTACTGGTAGTATACTGTACTGTATGTAACTTGGTAACTGTATACTGTACTATACTTAGTATTACTGTTACATACTTACGTATATATTGTACTGATTTACGTGCTTATGTACTGTTACGTACTATACTGACTATAGTAGATCGGGATACTCTGGTATACTATAATGTTACGCTCTATGATATGTACTGTCTGATATACTCTATACGGTACGTCGAGTTTCCTTACTCTTATACTGTACTATACTAGCACTGATATAGTTTTATACGTGTTACTAGGTATGTAACGTGTACATACGTATTATACTGACTCATGATATGTATCTTACTGTACTGTACGTAACGTATATGTTACTACTCTGTGACTAGTACGTAGACGAACGTGTAACTAATACATTAGTGTGAGTACTACTATCTAGTATGTATATAAACGTAGATACATACTGTACTGATTAACTGATACTATTGGACTGAGTTATGTACTGATACTGTACTTATGTACTATACTGTGACTGTACATACTGTTAATAACTGACTACCTATACTCACCACTTTATTATACTGTACGGGAATGTACTAAACTACAATTGTATGCAGACTATACTGTAGATACTATAATGTGATTATATAAAATAACGGAGTGTATGTACGTAATGATATACAAGACTGACTGAGATGTAGATACATATTGTATGTACTGTAGGTACTGTACTGTATGTCCTGTACTGTATATACTATACTGTACTATACTGATATGTATTGTTTAACTATACTATGGTGGTTACGGATTGTACTGTACTGTCTAAGGTACTATAGTACCACTTGTAGTTTACTATAATGTACTATGACTATTGTACATTAACTATAATACAATGTATTGGACGGTACTTGTAACTGCTACTATATATTACTACACTGTATTTACGTACTGTAATGTAAGAGCTGTACTATGACTGTATTGTACTGGAATTGACCGATAATACACTGTACAAGCAGAGAGTTACAATGATACTGTAACGGTAATGTAAATACTTCAAGGTACGGTAAACCACTATTATAATGTAAATGTAAGGCTGACTAACTGTATGATACAGACGGTACTGTAAGGGTACCTGTACATAACTGTAGTAGACTAGAAAGACTAGCGGTATTAGACATCAAGGTAATGGATGACTATACTGTATTATACATACTGTACTGTGATGTACTGTTACTAACTGTAATAAAGATCCTGTACTCTTAATGACGACTATTAGGTTACGTACTATACGTACTGATGTACGTTTACTATACTGATAATACGTACTACATGTATGGTACTGTAGATACTGTATTAACTTACTATAGTACACTATTATACTGTAGTAAGTATATACTCTACTAACACTTGTATTGACTGTACTAACTTTTATTCCATCCTCTCCCCTATTTA